>WBMZ01004623.1:93177-151260 GCA_013400975.1 Atrichornis clamosus | reverse complement strand
CCGGCTGCTGCCTGCGCTCGGCCGCGGCTCTCCGGTAAGGGCCGGCCGCGGGGACCGGGGACGCGCCGCGGCGGGACGGGGAGGGGGCGTCTCCTGTCGCCGCCGGGAGGAGCCGCGGGCGAGCGTGGGACAGGGCGCCGGTGAGTGGCCGGGGGAACGGGGGCGGCTGGAGGGGCCCGGCTCCTCCCTTCCGCTCCCGGTGCGGTTCTGGCCCCTCCGAGCCCAGCGGCACCTTCGGAACGGTGCCAGGCGCTTCCCCGAGCACCCACCTCCGCCCTACCCCGCACCTCTTGCGGCCGCTGCCCGGTACCTGCCCTGGGCCGGCGCTGCGCGGGGGCGCTGCGGGGACTCCCAGCCGCGGGGCCGTGCGGGCTGGGGCGGCCGCGGGGAGCCGGGAATGCGCGGCGGGGGCAGGGCGGAGCGCCGACCCCCGCCCGGGGCACCGGGAGCGGCCCTGCCCTCGGCCCGCCAGCGACGTGGCCCCTTTTTCATTTTTTTCATTTTTTTTTTTCTTTTTTTCTTCCTTTTTCTTTCTTCCCCTCCCTACCGGGAAAATTGTGCTGGGAGAGCAAATTTCTGAAATAACTGGCGCTTTATTTTTTTGCGTTTTTTTCCGTCGGGGCGGGCAATGGCTCGCTGTGAGCCAAAGGAGTCTGGAGGCGTTTATAGCAGAGCTGGTGGATGCTTTTCGTTTTTAAAGCCAGAGTCTCCTGAAGAAATATGAAACACTTCTCAGTAATGAAAGGCATGTGTTCTGGGAGGAAAACTTTCCCCATCTGCCTTGTAACACAGGAGGAATAGACGTAAGGGCTAATATTTACGCGAGGAAAAGGTGTCTGTTGTACTAAGCTGCTCAGTTTGGTTCTCTCAAGCTTTTCCCATTCAGAAACACTTTGTCATCGCTTTTATAGTTTTCAAAGTGGTGGCATTATTGTAGTATTTGTACAAAAAAGAGCAACATTTCTAAAATACCATGGCTTTAAGAGCATGGACTTGCTACTGGAACAGGTTTAACACATCATGCTACTTAAGAAGTTGACTGAAGCTGGCCAGACTTAAAAGAGACATGTCTTTTAAATAATATGAAAATCTCTGTCTCGATATAAAAAGATATCACACTTGTTAAAGGGAGAGAAGGTTATGTGGCTTGTTTTGCCTTAATTGTAAGGTAGAATTGCAAAGTAGCTACATATCCATGAGAATTATATATGGGAACAGAAGAAACTTGCTTAAATACTATGTTTAATGTAAACCTCACTTCAGTCTACTTGAGGTGTTTGGAATTGCTTAATTATCTGCGTTATTTGTATAGTGTCATGAGTACTCTTACAGGTACTGGCTTTAAACAGTAAACAGAAATTAGAGCAGTTAACTTGTGTTAAATTCTGAAGTTTTCTTCCCCCTCCCCCAGTGCACACTCCTTGGAAGGCCTGCAGATTAATTACAAAAACAACTGCTTTGGCCATGTTTCCACTGATATTTTTAAATTGCTAAAAGAAATAAAGCAGAAATAATGGAAAAATAATTGAAGTGCATTAGAGTAATGCCTATTGAAATTCATAGTGGGAGTGTTCAAAGTGTTAAAGGTGCTACTACTTCACTTGGTCTAACCAAATACAAACATATGCAACAGAACCCGTTTCAGCCTGCAGCTTTTAGTTCATAATAACTTTTATTTTTAGGTAAAATAATTGAATGTGAAGATTTGCTGCAGATGTGTCTGCAACCCACATTAACTTCTTAGCTGCTGTGTTTCAATTTGGTTTTTGGTTTTTTTCCCTGTAGTGTTTACTCTATAGAGTAAGCACTGATAATTTCTCCTGGTCTTGAGAGAACAGCAGGCAATGTGGGAGCTGCTGGAAGCAAACCTGACTCTGCTACCTGCAGTTTGCTGCTTTGAAATAAATCACTTAACCTGACATGCCGAAATTTGCAGTACCTTTCTGGTTGGTTTTTGTTTTTTTTCTAAAGGATGGGAATGCAGGTAGTTACTTAGTTATACTCCTCCAGATTTGTGCATTTTTATGGTGGAACTTTCAAGGCTTCTAAAGCAGAGCAACATCATTCAAGATAACTGCACTGAGATTTGCAGATAAGCTTTGGTACTAAAATATCTTTTTACTTTTCTATATCTTTCCTTTGATTGCCTTTCATATTAATAGATAATAGGCTGAAAAGCCCACATAACTTCTTTGAGGATGTTTTCCTTTCTGAGACAAACTGTGGTAGGCCATGGTTTCTTACTTGGCACAATCTGCAGAAAGAAAATTCATCCTATCAGATCAAGGCTGTCTGTTAAAAGACAGGATGCTGAATACAGCTTGGTGATTCGTGCAGGAGGAGATGTTTCTCATTGTCTGTATCACATCAAGTGTTTTTGCAATTGTTTTCAGTTGTAGTAACATTTCATGATAAAAAACAGGTCCTGCTAAATGTAAAAAACACAATTTTTAAGGTTTGCAGAATAAATATTCATGAAAGGAACTTTCCTCATTAAATAAGCATGCATCATAATTAGCTTTTGAAATCACTTTGTAGTGCCACTCTTTTTTTAACCAACAATCTATCTCCTGTACAAATTTAAATAACTTCAAACAGTCAAAAACCTTTATAGTACTCATTTCGGCATTTTAATGTAATGCAGTATCATCTTGAAAGAAGTTCTGTATCTTGTCAATACAAAAGTATTGCTTCCCTTGTAGTTGTATACTAACCGGTGTTTTTCCTTCTGCTCCACCAATTTTTAAGGGTTTCACCTTTGGCTTGTCCAATGGCCATCAAGCGACAGTGAGTGTTGACTGCGGGAGCTCTACAGGCACAGCGGCTGCTGGGATGTTGCGACAGAACGGCGGAAGTAACAAGCGTGGTTTGGGATTAGCCCGACTGTCTACCTCCAACTTCTTCACCATCTCTAATTCAGGAAATTGGGGAATGGGGCGCAGCACCAAGAGCAGCTCTCTGAGCAGCATTAGCTCCAACTCTGACTGCTATGATAATCCTGTTGTGGACCCAGAATATATAATGCAACTGGTGAATGATGTCAGAAAATTTGCAGACGTGCTACTCTATTTGAAGGAAGCTATTCTTTCAGAAGGTGTGTCAGTTGTTCGTTATTCTTAATTCTTAGACTTTTTTTTTAAACACTAACGACTCTATTTCTATGTTTTAACTAGTGTTTACTGTGGTTGTTCCCCCCTGCCCTTTACCTGAACCACTTATCTTCCTTTCCTCTCCCCTCCCCACCCCCAGCATGATGATTACAGGAAGTGATGGGTTTTAGTTTGGGTTCTCTGTTTCCTCATCAGAACAGTGCAATCTGTTTCATAATCATAACAAGGGAAAATAGGCTCTTAGCAGGCTGTCTAGGCTGATGCTCAAAGTTTGCAAGACCATCAGCTGATTAGTTTTTTAACTGCTTGAATGATTTTTGTAATTCCAAACAAGTCCTATTACTATTTTGGTTATGTTTCAGTTTTCTAGGCNTAGGCTCTTAGCAGGCTGTCTAGGCTGATGCTCAAAGTTTGCAAGACCATCAGCTGATTAGTTTTTTAACTGCTTGAATGACTTTTGTAATTCCAAACAAGTCCTATTACTATTTTGGTTATGTTTCAGTTTTCTAGGCTGGTTTGGTTTGGTTTTTGAAAGTCTTACACACTAGTTTGAGTTTTAAGGTAGAATGTAACTGCACTGTCTTCCTTTGCAAGAGAAGTATTTACTGTCTTCTGCCAGCAGGTGGAAACTGCAAATTTCCTTGCTTGTGAAAGGTGTGTGGTATTGTGTATTCCTGTTCCTTTTGGGAAATAGCATTAGTCCAGTTTTGGTTATCATCAGGAAAACTACCTTAATTTTCCCAGAAATGCTGTGAGATTAATAGCTGAAATAACATCCAGACCAATTTTGTATAAGATGTCCTGAGTGTGTAAGAGGTCTGAGCATTTGCAGTCACCTCTGTGTTCAAGTCAGTGTGCACACAATTGAAATACTGCTGCCGAAAGGTGTGTGAACAATTATTAACAGAGCAATAATTTGACACTAGTGTTCACTTTGTGTCCACAAAGTTTTTGCTGAGCACACAGGATAAGCAGACTTATTTCTGAGGTTGGGTGTCTGTTGCCTACTGACACTGAAATGGGCATTCTGTAGGAAAGGACTATAAAAATATTGAAGTGTTCCAGTTGCCATGCATCAGTAATTAATTAATTGTCAGTTTAAAATTTTGGACTCAGAAGATCCAAACAATCTAACATGAAAGACAGGAGTTGTCATCTTGTTTTATAGAGTTCATTTGTGAAACAGTGTTGTCCATTTAAAAGATTGATAATTTATGGAGGAAAGATGTTTCTTTTCCACAGTTGGGAGTGTTCTTTTTGACCTCTGTCCCCATAACATAGTGGGCTCTATAATACTGGCCTTGCTTACTGCTGTCTGGAGACAGCCTCCTAGAAGCTGCATAGTTTGGTTTGCATTTCTCTGTCTTAACCAACCTTTGGAAATATTCACAGCTGTCTGTCCAAAAATTAACAAAACTTACTCAGGTGATTGAACAGACTTTCTACACATAAAATTCTGGTTTGTAATGCTTGCAACTTACCACCATCCTGAAATTAGTTACATTCATTATTCCAAGGTAGAATCAATTGCAGGGATAGGAAATTAATTTCTTCCTTTTTGGGAGGGTTGCAGCAGTGAATGTTTGTTTTTGCCTGGTAAGCATTCCTAGAGTCTCCTGTAGGTCCTTCAACTTCTAACCATAGTACCTCAACTTCTACAGCAACTAGTCAATGTATTGCCTCCCTGGCAGATTTGTCTAAACTCCTTCTGATGCCCAGTAGCTTCACTCTTGACTGCACGGCTCCCAGTTGGCTGTTCTGCTGCTGGGGTCTGCAGTGGTTGGGAGCTGATTGCCAAGGATGTGTGCCTTGAGTGTCAGACAACATTCATGCTTGTTTTCCCTACTTGTGCTACCTAAGCTATCGTGGAAGAGCCTAGCAGTTATTCACCCATGGTTCACTTAACATTCATCTGCTGTAGTGATGCACTCTTCGATGAAAAATCTAAGATATTTTTGGTTATAACGTATTTGTGTCTAAACTAGATCATAAGTGCCTTGGGATTACAGACTTGAACTATGTTTTGTTAAGGTACTAATGCAAGTTGATATGTAGCATGAAGAGTAAGTTGAAATCTCTTAAGGGGAGTGCTGTGTAAATGAAATGTTCTGTAGATTTCAAGGCTATTTCTCCTTGCATTCCTTATGCTAACATGATTTAATTTCTTGCAGTAGTCTCATCTCATAAGGCTGAATAAATTTGGATACCTTTCAACAAAGGTAAACCCAAACCAACAACCAACCAAACAAAACACTCCAAACCCACTAACAAAACACTCTCTGAATGTAACTCTAAAAGTTTTTCAGCTGTTTGACATGAGGGAGCTGCAGTTGCCTCTTGTGTTGAATGAAATACCATATGTTCCATAAATTTCAGTTCTTGTTGTCCTTTAGGCCTTGTACTCATTGGATGTAACATTCTGGTGCTTTACCGTTGTCTTCATTAAAGGAGAGCCCTGGGCATTTTTTGAACTTAGGTCAGTTAATCCAATGCTGTTTCAGAAGTATTTAATTCTACTTGATGACAGGCTGAAACTGTAGTGGTGGTTAGTGCAACCGATGTAGTTTGTGCATCAGTCTCTTGGTCCAGTCTCCAGCTAAATTTCCAGGTGAGCGAGACTGTCATACGCTGGTACTAGTAAGGACAGTTGTCATTGTGGTTTTGTGTTTGAACTGAAAGGTTGTCTTCACAAGCATTTCTACTTTATGAAGTTACAGATGATTGGAATTTATTGAGACGACTCAAAATAAGTCAATCTTCTTTTCTGATAAGAAGAAAATGAAAACAATTCCCTGGCAATCTCTGTCTGGAAGGCCAGACTTGAGAGTGTATGTTGAATTAATACGTAGAAGACTGAGATAATTTCCTGTAATTTGTGCTGCTCGTGCTGTTAATTTGACTGTTCAGTTTTATTGATGGCATTCTGATTTCCTGATGTGCCCCAGGTTTGCTGCTTCTTTCCATTTTAATGTACATCCCAAGTACAAACTGCCGAGACATAATGGCTTGAAAGCTGGTGAGTTTTCTGTGCTTTGAGTTCCAATAGCAACATTTCAGCTATCTGTTGAGAGTGTGATAACCTGACTGTTGCCTTCAATTTGCACCCCTCTTTGGGAAGGAAGGACACACAGTGAAGTGCAGTCTAAAGGCTGGAGCCATCTGTACTCTTCAGAGTGGTGGCATTCAAGATGAGCAGTAACCTCCCATGGTAAAAAGAGTTTTAGGAACTGAGAAGTTGTTTGCCTTGCATGGAGACCTGCTGAGGACTTAACAACTGGACCACAGTATTGAAAATACTTAAGAATTTGAAGTGTGTGAGGTGTATTTAAGGTAAATCCTGTAACTTGAAGAAGTTAGTTCTTGTCCCAAAGCATACGTTTAGTGCATCTGCAAGTAAATGTTGGTGAATTTTGAGACTGGGTGGCATAATACATTCTTTTGGAGAATAGGGGATGTGGAGGAACAGCTGTTTGTTGTCCAATCTTTTAGAAAGATAAGGATGCCTATACCTCATAGAAGTTGTTTAGAAAACTTTTTGGAACAAAACATGGGGGACCTAACTTCCAAACTTTATTACAGGATCTATCAGTTCAAAAGTAGTATTGCTTATTGCATTGATACGCAAAGTTGAGAATCTCTTTGATAGGTATTTATGTACGAGGTTGGTGACTACAGTCCAAACCTTTACCACATATAATAAATTCTACTGTTGCTTTAAGTAAATGATGCCCCTATGTGGTCTTTACTCAAATGAGATTGATTTACTCAGGTTTAAAAGGACCACACAAAACAATACTTAGGACACAGTAAAACATCTAATTACAAACTGAGATCAAATATTTCATCTTTAAATAGTACATGGTAACTTTTGCTTGTATTGCTTTAGAGAGGGGGAAGCATTCCTGTTTCCCTACTGTGAAGATAGCTAGCTACTAGTTTTGTGATACCTGCTTTTTTTTTTTTTTTTTTAAGGAATATAATGTATACTTCAAGATCTGCCCTTGGGACTGTGGGAAATACTGTGTTTCATTATGAATGGCTCTAAGGGTAAAATTTGCATGTGGTTTAAAAGTACAGGAGTAATTACATTTTAATGTATCATCTTCTTGACTGTACTTTAGAATATATTTTGGAATTTTTACTTTATCGCAAACTTTGAAGTAATCTTCAAAGTGTGATATTGTGTGCTTCATGTGGGTACTTCTGCATCCTTTTCAAGACCAAGAACTTTTTTCCTCAAGTTCATCCTGTCTTCAACTAATATAAATTGTAGTTAATTCTAAAATGTTATTACACTCTTTTTTTCCAGGTATCTTAGAAACCAGAGTACCAAGATAAAGCTCTTACCTTTCATCACAGATTTCTCTGAGGATCAGATTTTGTGTCTGATATCTTAGAGTTTGATAGGTTTTTGTTTGTTTGTTTTTGTTGGGGTTGTTTTTTGTTTGTCAGGGTTTTTGGGGGGGGATTTTTTGTTTGTTTGTTTGTGGTGGGTTTTTTTGTTTTTTTAACTGAAGCAGAGGCAAAAGTACTGCTGAAGCTGGATGACCTGGTCAGGAATGTTTGCATCCTTCTTATTAGTAGCACCAGTACTTTCAAAAGGATCAGGAATGCTACCTGACTTGAAACCTATCAGGTCATTATTTTTGAAGCATAAGATATTCACCCCAGTGAGAGAATTGTAGAGGTGTGTCAAGGTAAACAGTTTCCTCAAAATAAGGAACTTGTAATCTCTAGTGACTTCAAAACCTTCTTTTAGCACCGCAGAGATTGGTGTTAATCGCATGCTACACTACCAGCCAGCAGCCATTTACTGAATGTAGTGCCTGAGGCTCAAAGGTGAATGACTTCTCTTCAGGCTGGCTTGCTGATCTATATTGTCTCTATTTTTAGTATGATTAAGGCACTGCAGTATTTCTAGCATTGATTTTTATTTCTTTACTTTCTTATAGTCTAGAATAATGTCCTTTTTTCTGAGGCAGTGTTCTTGAAAGGCAGTTTGTGCTGTTTTGCTAGGGAAATTTGAAGTTCATTAGCTATTGCACTGAAGATTACAGATTGAATTTATGATAATTTTTAATACTAGGTGTAATTTTGCTGTTTGTTCTTTATTCCAATTTTGATGTTTCTCAGTGAAGGATGCTATCTTTTGATACACCTTAAACTAGATGTATTTGCCTGTCTAATGACACCTCATACTATGAGTGCTTGGTAGGTGGGCAGGCTGCTCTAAACAAGGATCTAAAAGTGTTTATCTTTCTTTGCAACAGCCTCTGGAAGGAATGTTTGGGGGAGTTTTTTATATTTATTTTGTTTTGAGGGCAGTTGGACTGATCCCTTTAAACTTTTTGTAGAAGATGGTGCTGGTTTTCTGCTCGATGGTATTTTATGCAATAAATAAGAAACCTTTATAAGAAAAGGGAAAGTGAAATGCTGTCAGGGCAGCTAACTTTTGGGTACTGGGAAAACGCAGTGATTATCAAATGTGTAAACAACTGGCTTGTGAATTATTAAATGACCTTTGAGAATCATTAGAAAAGGCAGAGGAATTAATGTAAAGTGCAGCACAACGTTTCTCTTATTCCATGTAGCACAAAAAAAAGGAAAACAAACTGTCTAGTAACTAATAAACTATATTAAAGAATTAAAAATATTTGAGGATGTTGACAAATAGTATGAAGTGGAATTTTAATGTTTATCTCTTCCAAAATCTGTCAAAGTGTAATATGATTTGAATATCTGAGGAATAATTCTGGGATTTATTATTAAAATATGACTTTTTTTGTACTTTG
Source organism: Atrichornis clamosus (assembly GCA_013400975.1). Taxonomy (NCBI): domain Eukaryota; kingdom Metazoa; phylum Chordata; class Aves; order Passeriformes; family Menuridae; genus Atrichornis; species Atrichornis clamosus. The sequence continues at coordinate 142,358 of WBMZ01004623.1, read as the reverse complement.
TAACTCTCTTCAAATTCGGTCCAAAAGGAACTATCTGCATGTTTAAAATGCATTTGCCTGAAATAAGATTGTTCATCATCTTGCTGAACCAAATTAGGTGTTAAAAGGTGAATTCTGACACCTTGTATTTGCTGCTTTGGATGTTATTGTTCCCATGGCAGTTAGCAGAAGTGTCCTTGTGAGCCGCAGTAGCAGCTGGGGCCAGGACTAAACCAGCTGGGGCAGCTGGAAGGAGTTACTTCTGAAGGTGCTCCTGCTGAAATTCCCTTTCTTTTCCCCTCGCCACTGGCAGCTGAATTTTTGGTAGAGTTCTAGAACTGTTTAAAATCTACAAGATGTATCTGAAACTGCTATTTTCTTCTTATAAAGCTTGTTATGTTTGGGACTGTGCTTTAAACATGCTGATAACCTATTTCCACAGCAGTTATGGAAGAAACTTTAAGTATGAACTGCTGTGATCTCACTGCTTCTTCCTGACACTGGTGGTGATTCTGTGGTGACTGCTTAGCAAGCCAAGTTTTGGGGGCAGATCTGCCTGAAAATTAGTCCTAGGAAGAAAGGAACTAGTTTTTAGGCAGATCAGTTCCATGTGCTGGCTGTAAGGTTGTACTGAGTACCAGCAAGGAGGGAGAAGGTTAAAACGGAACAAGGCTGTGAGGCTCTAGGCAGAACTTGTGTGGCACTCCACACTGGCATCAGAGCATACACTGCTAAACCCTGTACCAATTCTGTCTCCTTTATTGAGTGCTAAGTTTGACAGGGGTATATGAAAGGTGTAGTGGTGGTGGGAGAACAGCAAGCAGAGAATGCCCTTCTGTAGATGGCAAATTAATCAGTCACTTTAGCTCTGAGGTTTTGGCATATTTGAATTTGACAGTCATCTTTTAAACTTGCCTTTCTAAAACCTTCTTACATGTGCTTCCAGTCTTTCTGACCTGGAAATTGCTTGGTACACCCTTTCACATATCTCCAAGTAGTAGTCACTTCTAAATATTAGTTCTGTCAATCTGAAATGGAAATTATTCTTTCACAAACCTGTAATAGTCTTTCAAGCTAAAAGATGTAAAGAATGTAAACAAGAATGTCGTAACTACTTCCTTAAATTTTTTTTAACAAGTAAAATTATTGCTAAGAACTTGAAAGTAATAGTAGTGATTTTTTTTTTTTAACAGCTTCTGGTGGGTTTTTTAATGGCAAAACTCAGAGGAAAAAAAATTGGACAGGCTGCTTTTCTTAGTGGAGCTCTAGGACCATGGCAAACCAGTGACCTCCTGGTTGTTTTCTCATGCTTCCCTCACTTTCACACTGTCCTTTCCCGGTCCCTTTCTTGAACAGAAAACACTGAGATCCCTGGCCCTGAGTCCAGTTCCTGTCAAGTTTCCTCAAACTTGAGAAGTTCTGCAAAGAAAGTAGAAGTTTGTACAGCCAGGATGAAGGCAAACCCACAACAATGCAACAAAAAGTATTTTACAGTCAAAGTTTGTGGGAGGCAAGCATAGCTATGAACCAGGAATTACCCAAGCATAGCTATGAACCATAGATTCTCCCCAGGAATGTTGCACTTAATCTGGAACAGAGAACTTTACACTTTCCTTTCCATTTCACTCCAGATCACCCCACAATCTCTTTTGCCTAAGCCTCCTCTTTTCTGTGAGTGCTGTCTGCAGGCTTTTGTCAGGGAGTCTTGGACTTTCCAATGCTGTGACCAGAGCCATAGGAGTTGGGCATTTTGGTTTATTTTGCAAGTTTGCAATCGTAGAGCACTGTTTAATTCGTCTGCAGTCATGGAACAATTCTCCTGTTTCCACTGTGCTGAACAAGAGGAAAAAAACGACCTCCTCTTGAAGTTGAGTTCGAGCAAATCTATGTTCTTCATAGTCAAAGTGTAAGCTGCCTGTTAAATGCTGGTTGCTAATGTTGGATAGTAAATGCTGTTTTTTCAGTTTCAGGGAAGATTGAAGTTAAATAATAACTTAGTGGACCAGGAGATAAGTTTGTGGCTGATAGTACTACCCCTCCCCCAGTTGCATACTCCACATTCCTTCAGAACAAATGTTCACTTGTTGCTATAGTGTCTAAGATCAGCAGTCAGGAGTGGGGGGTGTCTTGAAGGCCTGTGAGTGTTTAAAATGTAAAATCAACCCTTATGTGCAGTCGGATATTTTTGTTGACTTAAATAATTAGCGTATCTCTCTTTAGGAACACTCTGAACTATTTATACAAGAGCACAGGCATTTTTCATTTTTATGTTGCTTTTGAGGTGCAAAAAATGTAATTCAAGGAAAAACTTCTTCCTCCTTTTTGCATTTCTGATGTACTAAAGGAGCTCAAAATGCTTAAAGAGCCTTAACTAGTGTGTTAATTAGAATTACCTGCCCTTTCCGTCACAGCAACTCGACTAATGAAACCAAAATTACACGATCAGCAAGATGAAAGCCAATTAGTGGGGAAGAGGATGAATATTTTCCTTTTTGAAAGTAAATGTAAAGCTAGGCCCTTCAACAACAAAAATTCTTCTAATATAGTTAGCAGTTTAAGAAACAAGAACACTTGAACCAAAACTTGTATCTCTCAAAGAACTCTGTCCTAACATCTGGAAGGTGAAATTTGATCTAGATCCGGTGTGAAGTCTTGTGTTCTAAATAGCAATTCCTGTGTACACGTAGGAGCTCTTGTGTTTAAAAACCAAACAAAAAGCCCTTGCCGTATATGAGTTTCCTGCTCTTGGTGAAATGTGTTATAGTGTATTCACAAGAATACTCAATTTTCTCATTTTTCTGATGCATCAATTTATCAAAGTTGCAACATAAAACAAGAACATCAATACAAATAATTTTTTAATGCCTGACAGCATAGAGCTGAGAGCTGTGATTGTCATCTTAATGATCTTGACTTCATGAATGTTTCATAGACTGAACCATTCCTTTTCCACCGGTTTTGTTGGAAATGTTTGTTCTTCCTATTTATGTAGCTAGGTCACAGAATGAAGCTGACTTGTTTCTTAATTCTAGGCAAATGTTCATCTAATCTGACAGTTGCAGTGATTTGATTATGTTAGTTGTAATGTCTTGGTGATGGATTAGAGTTAGAACTGCATGGCAGGGTAGGAGATTTGATACAGAGCTTGGACCTCGATGTTAGTAGGTAGCTGTTTCCCTTTTTTCAGGAAAGTGGGACTTTATGGGGGCTCATTCTCTTGTCTGGCTACAATGCCCCTTTTTATGGAAGATTGAGGTGACTCATGTAAGAGAGACTCATGTAGAAAATAGTTATGTTCGGGTTAAACTTTTGTCTTAATGGCATTCTTTACAGAACAGTGTAACTGCAAAAGCTAGGACTTGAGGAATTTTCTTTTGTAGAGGCTGTGATTCAGCTGAATAGAGGATATTTCCTTTTTACCATTTTTTCCTCCTTTACTGCTTTAATAGTTTCTTGGACTAATTTTTAAAAGTATGTAGAATTCTTATTTGCTGATTACAGTTATTTTTAGTTGATAAACCAGTTTTAATCTCAAGTTAACAAAACTTACTTCTTCAGTCTTGTTTTCTTTGTCATGACTGAACTGCTTCAGATGTTTAAGCTGTTTTAGTAACATAACCTGCTCCATTTTTCAAATATGTTGATTTTTTCTGCTGTGTATAACTTGGGTTCAGGGCCAACAGGTGGGTGTTGCAGCAGCTCATTACGTTTGTAGAAGTTCTGTTAGTACTACTCACCTGTGAGACAGAGAACGACCCTGGGATTGAGTATGTTGCTACACATGCATGCTAAAGGGAAAGGGAGGTTCTTACTTGGAAAGAATCAGGTGTTTCTTCTAACTCTTGTCATGCCTCAGTCCTTTCCTGGTTTTAGAAATCTGCAAGATGGGGAAGGCCTAGTGAGGAAGTTTCAGCAAAGATGCATTGAAAATAATTGGAAAACTCAATTGCAGAATTGTAGATCAATAAGTTAAGGGAAGTATATTTGTATGGTAGAGTTAAAGTACCTTCATGCCTTTTCCAAAAGAGGCTTCTTTAGGACTTGGGGGTAAATTTTAATTTTGTATTTAGCATTTCCAAAAGCTTTTCTGAGTATTGTATTTGAATTTTTCCAGTTTATGCAGGTTTGTTTGTTTGCAGGTGATTGTTTTAGGGCTCTATGTTGTGAAGAAGTCTAACATCTTAGTTCATGTTCTACTTTTGGACTACAGCATATTCTTAGCTCTACTTTTAAGATCAGATGTTGCTGAAATAGTTATAGACATAGTATTCCTGAAATATTAGCTTAAAGACTGCTCAATGTTCACAAATTCATCTTGTTTTAGTGTTGATAGCGGTATGATTGGATTCTTTAGTAGAATGCTTAAGTCTTTCTGTGGGTTTTTTTTGTTTGTTTGTTTCTCCCGTGAACTTTTTCTTTCATTCATTGATTGTATACATGGTGTACAGAATATTTTGTGCTACTGCAACTATGGAACTGAAAGGTCGGTCCAGAAGTTGTCCAGTGCTGACAGCAAGTAGGAAAAAAGCGTTTACTGGAATCACTAAAGTGGAGGTGCAGAGAAACAGAAGACAAGTGGTCGAGAAAATGTGCTGTGGTCTCAGCCCACAAGTAGGTTAACCACTGCCCACAGCAGAGCAGTTGAAGGAGGCGGCTTTTCTGAGGGATAGTCCTGTGTGCGTTGTGCTGCACTGCGTAAGGTGCAGATTGTTTATCTGAAAGCTTAGCAGCATACATGAATTGTGATAGTTGAGTGAAGACAGTTTGTCAAGGGCCTTGAGAAAGTGATAAATAGCTTATGCCAGTGGTGAAGAAGGAGAAACTAACAGTGGGATTCAGACTGCAGAGTGGTCAGATTAAATGCTTCTGGTATCCATGTTTAAGCTGTTGTGTTAAGGGCAAGCAAACAAATTCAGCAAGCAGTGGAGAACTTCTAGCTGTAGTGGACTTCAGATAATGACTAGACATGAGATTTTTAGAGAAGGCAGCTGAGAACTTAATTTGGAAAGAAAGCAGCAGATCTGGAACAGAAAAATTTTCATTTTAGCATTGACTACCTGGAATGACAACTTCAGTGGTACTAGGGAGAAACAGCTGTGTAAATCCAGAACCAAAAAGCAAATTTTTTCTGTGGTGTCTTTCACCTTTCTGTTGCAAGGTATTTATGAAGAAATACTACTCGAATATTAAAGGTGAGATGTGCAGCGGGTTGCTGTTGTCTCTTGGGAAGTACAAGTGCCAGTATGACATCAGTTGCTGCATTAATGATAGTGCTACTGTGCTTTCTCTTTATACAAAATCATCAAAGTTGTTTTGGTGTGAGATAACTCATACCAAAGCATTACATTGCTGTGGGATCTGACTGTTTGAGTTTAGGAAATGGGAAGATTTTTGAAGTATTTCCTTTGGAGCATTCAAATGGCTCTGTGTCACTTGTGTGAGTTAGGCAGTCAGGCTTTACTGTCTTGGGTGGTTGTTTCAGGAGGACTTCAGTGAAGGAACTGCTGCAAATAATCCTTAATCCTTTACATTCACCAGTCTCCTAGACAACTAATGTTACTGTCTGCTCCTTTAGTGATTTGAATACCACTTAAAATCTAAGTTGATTTTGTGTAACTTTTTTCTTTTAATCAACAAAACTGAAATGGTCTACTATCATATCCTATAGCAGTCCATAATTGTATTTAAAAGATCCTTTAAAATAAATGCACAAAGTTATGCACCCCTTGTTTAACACCATATCTTGTAATCCTGGCTTTGTGTGGTCTTTTGAAAACTAGGTGGGCAGGCAGCAATGAAATAGCTTCTTCACTCAGTCAGTGACTTAGGCTAAAAGTGGAAGGAGCAGCCATGTAGAACAAACAGTCTTTTAGACTAAAATTAACATGAGTTAAAGGTTAAGTATTGTTTGATAATCTCTTGATGTTGGTTGGCAAAGGTTAAATTATTTTATTTAGAATGAATAAACCATAACTTTTCATACTACCTTTTCTGTGTGCCAGTTTGATACGGTGTGATCCACTTGCTGGTGATTGTCTCTCATTTTTTGATTTGTTCTTTTTTTCAGAAATTTGTGCTGTGAATGTTGAGTGACTATTAGTTCATGTACTTTCAGAACTTGAACCAGTATGCAAGGGACATAATTGCTTAGAGCATAAGAGTTACCACGTTTTATTTTAAGTGTCTTCCATTGGCAGCTGTTCAGTCCAGTGACTGTTTGACTAAGTTTTGGTGAAATACCCTTGAATAAGAAATAAGTAACTCGTCACTACTGATTATATGTTTGCCTGTACCAATGAATATGACTTTCTGTGAATGGTGACTGATCAAATTTATTGCTAATGTATTCATACTAAAGAATATAGTCTTATGTCCACTTGACCATTTACAATTCTAACTTAAAATGTGTTCTGAAACTGCTAAAGCATTATCCCTACCTAGCTTTATTCTTAATCTCTGGGAAGATTCAGGTAAATTAAATGAGCAGTGGCTAAAATGGCCATGTAGTGTTTTCACTCTCATTTGTCAGAAACAGGTAAGTAAGGGAACAGTGGCAATTTTCATTACTGGTTTCAGGTCTCTAGATTTTGGTTTAATAAAAGATTAAAGTATTCTGAAGATTGAACTGCATGGCTGAACAAATCTGGGTTCGTTGACTGGAATCTCAAGGCTAATAGAATAAAAAAGTTAAAGGCATGTAGTGTACAGGATATTGAAAAAGATTAATGAAAAGCTGCATTGTGGTAGGTTTTTTTTCTGAAAGGCTTCTCCACATTAACAAATAGGGAGTTCATCTGTGAATTTAAATGTGAAATGAACGTGAAGTAACAACTTTTCTGCTGATGTCAGTTGGCAAACCAACAAAAGAAAAGTATGTAACTGCTGTCAGAGTAGGCAGAATGATAAGATTTTGATTATTCTGATGTATTTTGCATGTACACCTATTTTATTGACTTTTTGAAAAGATTATTTTAAGGCATCTTTATTATTGTAACTTTAATTTCTGAAAATTAATTTAGTCTGGATTTGCTCTATATATATAGTCAGGAAGACTTCTTACATAAATTTTGACTTCACAAGTATAGAATTGGTCCATGACTGAAATGGGGTAGGAATGTTAGCCCAGTTTAATAAAAACAAAACCCACCACCACTCAAGGTCACATCAGAGGCTAATCATCATGGTTAATGGTCAAATCTAAATGGATAGATTGCTCTATTTTGGCCAGTCCCTGATAGCAAATGACAAATCGGAGGGTTATTTGGGTATTTGTGATACATAACAAAAGGTCATCATGCTAGAAATCTTAACCTGGAAGGCTGAACTGATTTGGGATAGTTGTGTATTTTATCCAAGAAACATTATTCTGGAAAAATTGCAAGCCTGCCTATTCACAGAACGTCCACCCTTAAAATACAAAAATAAAAGTATAAGTGCAAGATGCTTTTTTTATTTTAACCTGATTTTGTGCAACCTAATTTTAAGATCAAATTTAGTAGTTTAACAGTAAATAGGCAACTGACTTGCCAAATGTTAAATGCTTTCTTGTATTACAAAAGCGTTTGTGTGTAATAACTGAAATCAAGCGTTGCTACTTTCAATGTACTGTATTCAGTGAGCTGTTTGGAGGAAATTTCAATGCATTCTCTCTGAACTGGGTCAGTATATTGTTCTTCTCAAAAAAACCCTTACCAAATTCTACTGCTTTTATTTCAAATGTAGGAGTTCGGGTTACTATTTTTATTACTTTCTTTTCCTCATTCCTAATCAAACTTCACAAGTCCCTAGATTTTCTTCATTGAAATAATTGCTTAACTGACTGTTTTCCATAAATTTTCATTTCTGCTGCAATATAATGTGATTAGAATATGATTAGATTGGTCGCAGTGGATTCTGGAGCACATGTTGCCAAAGACTATGAATTTGGTGTAGTGTGTTTTAATGATACCATGGCAACAGGGGTTGCCATGCTACTGATGAACTAAAAAGGTAAGACTGGCTATCTTGTTAATTTGGAAGCTTCAAGTACGATGTTTCTTGACAGAGGGATGGGTAGATAGCTTCTAATTCTGCATCAGAAAGGTGATGACTTGACTAGTGCTTTTGGCAGCTTTCAGCCTTGCCAGAGATTTTGCAGGGATAAATTCTTCCAGAAATTCTGAGTTTGTTTTTCAGTGAATTAAAAAGTGTTTCATTCCTTACATCTGTAGCATGTAGCCAAATAAAGCAAGAAATATGATAGCTAAGGTTTCTGCTTTCTCATCATGTCTGAACTATGACTGCCAACAAATATCTCTGCCACCATTAAAGGGACAAGTTTTGTTCATTTTATATCCATACGATCAATGAAAATCACATCTAGCTTGTATGTTTACTGCCTAAAAAGAAAGCTTCTTTGACAGTAGACTAGCCCAGAGGGATATAGATCAACTTTGCTATGGCCAAACCACAGTCAATGTAAAAATGTTTTCACTGTGTTTTTGATTAATTCTTGTGGTCTTTTGAGTGTGGTAGTGACCTCTGTTAAATCAGACAAATATGCCAGGCTTAATCGTGTTAGAATGGGGCTGACAGAGAGAGGAGGTCAAAAATAAAATGACGGTTTAATCTGGGACTGTTTGCCAAACTGGAGTTGAAGGAATTAGGTGATTTCCACACACAGTTCAATGTTGTATGATAGTTTTGCCTACTCTATGATGCTCACTGGGAAGTCTCACAGTCTGGATCAGGTTCAGACCTGAGTGCTGACAGTTTCCTAGCGTGCAATATGGACATTGATCAAGATGATAATAATGTCATTTTAGTTTAAATCTGTTTTTCTCTGGATCAGCTTCATTCCAATGCTGATTTTCTTTTTTTTACCTGCCCTAGGTGTTGTAACTAGTGATACCATGTAATGTGTCTTTATAATGTAGTAGAAATGGGATGTAATTTACCTTAAGGTCAAAAATGAGGTTTTTGGTAAATAAGAGCGCACAGTCATTTAGCCAAGATACGGTCTTGCAAATTGGAATGTTGGTTACTCAAGCCTATTTCTTCTGAATCCTTCCAAGATTGGAAGTGATGAGGAACTGACTGTTGGCATTCCATAAGGTCAAACTTTCTATTAAAGTTCTAGATCCAGGTATTCAGATATTGGGGAAATCACTTCCCAGTTGGTGTGCTTGTTCTCACCACCATCCTGGAAGACTGTTTTGTCTGGCTTCCCCCTTTGTCCTGAAAGAGGCTAGGATTTATTTATAAGATGTGAAATGGTACCTAAAACTGGAATTGAAACTCCTGTATTTCAGTGGAAGTCAAAGGGGAGCTGAAGTACACACACACTTCAGCTGATCTCAAGAGAACAGATTTACAAAGGGAGCGCTCAAAATGAGGACTAGACCTAGTGAGGGTGATGGTTACAGCTGGCATTTAGGTGTTCATTAGTTGCATTTATTCTACTGGTAATGTCCGTAGAGTGAGTTCACGGTGGATGCTTGTCGAAGTGAAGGCATTGTGTTAATGAAGGCAGATGCAGAAAAGATACATGCAAAAATACAAGTGACCTTGTTTATAGTAATATTTTCACAATCGAGAGGAGTTTATGTATATTTCCCCCCAGTCAAAAGAGGCTGGTCTGTGGTTACAAACTTGTGCACGTAGAGAGGATGCATGGCGGGTTGTTGCACGCTGTGTGTAACATTCTTGAAAACTATTGAATGCATGACATAACTAATCACATCTTTCTAATTGTAAAAAGCCACTGATGGGGAGCTGGACCTTATTACATGTTGTGAACTAGAATATCTGCTTTGACAGTCTCACATGTATTCCGACTTCAAGAATTTTTCAAGGATGTGTTACTTTTCAGTTGTTTTATCTAGATTGCTACCATGTCTTTTGTTGGTGTGACCAACTTCTGTTCTAAACAAACTTTTAGCCCCAGCAAAACAGTAGTTGTTTTAGTGGTTTGCCTTCTTTTGTGACTGGTGGAAATTGGGTAGTAGAGAGAGAGTCTGCTGCTGTTAAAAAGCAGGATGTTCTAGGGTGGAGAAGCAGTAAGTAGAATTGCACATGCATCTCTGCATGGGTCTCAACAGCAATGTAGTGGGGGAAACACTGTTAGTCTGTATTTAAACTTGTCCTGGCAAACATTTGTTGACATAAACAACTTCAGAAATGTCTGGGCCAACAATAAATCAGGACAGACAAAAGAATGCCAGCTAACTGACACAGCAGTGCCTTTCCTGACTGTGTGTATTGTACCAGCCCTGACTTGGCAAGGGAGAGTGACTGGTGCTGACAAGCTTGATGAGCAAATTTGATTTTGTTTTGTGTGAATAGAATCCATAGCTGTGAGGACATTATTGCTTAGTAACTTACTAAACAAAGATTTCCCTTTGAGAAATATCTAAAATTAGAAAATAGGTAGACTATGCTGTTTTCACATTAAAGATGGATGAGCAGTTACAAAATGTGGTGACTTAAACCATTGAGGAGTGGGATACTAATGACAACAGTGTGCTATTGAGATGGCTTGGCGAACAGACTTCCCAGCTGCTTTGTACTGAAGTTCTTGTATATTAGACTTGTCAGCTTTGAATACATGCTTTTTTACCCTGTTCTCTCTCTGCTTCTCCTACAGAGTATGCTTTCATTTTGGAAGAGCTTGTTTTCAGCTGTTCTGACAGTTTAACCCCCAATGAAAGAAGATTTGCAGATATGCTATTAAGCTCTCTCCAAGCCTTTTTTTTTTTTTTTTTCCTCCTTCAGTTTTAAAAGCTGTTTTTTTCCTTTTGAGAGGTAGGGGGCTGACTCACTCCTCCATGAGATTCCATCACCTGGGCGAGCAGCTGTTCTCGAGTGCCCAGAGAAGTCCTCTGTGTTCGTGTTCTTAGTCTTTGGATTTTGCAATTCATGTTATTAAGGTTGAGAGAGGCTTTAAAACAATATCTATTGGTGGAGAATTTCCTGCTGACTTCATGTACATAAATGAATGTACAGTGATACAAGGGACAGAAGAAAAACTGAAAGTAAATATTTTTTATGATAAGTTGTATTTAATTACTGTGGGAACTTGTCGGAGACACATTTCCTTGTGCATTCCTTTCACTGTAAGCAGCATTTGCTCTGCTATTGCTTTGATCTCAGCCATTTTTGGACCTCTTAATGTTAAAACTGTGTTTCTGTTGATCTGGCATATTTAGATTATTTTGCTACCTGAGGTTTCTAAATCTGTCCTGAACAGGAAATCTCTGGTGTAGTGTCTGTTTGGTATCAGTCACTGGATGCAGTGTAGTTGTGGTTCCTGATGACTTCTGCCCCCACCTCTCCCAAAGCACCACTTGTCACAGACCTTTTGTCTTCTGCAGGCACAGAAACAATGTTTCAGAAATTTTGTAAACAAATGATACAGTGATGGAATACAAAGAAATCTCAGTTGGGTGTAGCCAGACCCTGAGAGTACAAATAACTAATCTTGTGCTTGAGTGCATTATTTTAGTGATAGTGTTCTCCTGGATGGTATGATAAACATTTAATTCAACTCAGTGATTGTTTTCAACTTGCATTTCCCCTTGAAGCTTGTTGCTTCTGTTTCAGACTCTAAGAGAGTTGTGTCGGCTTAAAAATTTTTTTTGTCTTCCCCTTCGCACTTATTTTGTCTTTTCCCTCAGCTCAGTTGTTCTGGTAAGATATATTATCAAATTTTAATACTAAGAAACTGCATTTTGGGATCAATTTTGCTTTAATTAGTCTTCTGTATTTTTTTTTTTTTGCCTTCACCTAACCCATAAGCAACCTTAAGAGACTTTAACCTATAATGACAAGTCTGTAGTTGTGAGCCACACTGAACTCCCAAGAATAAATCATTTATTCTGTTTGGTGTATGTCTGTGATACTCCTTCCTGAGCACTGTCAAGCTGACAATAATCTGTAGATTCGTTTGGTTGCTTTATGCCTTGTTTCCCCTCCCCTATAGGGGTCCAAAAGTCTACCCAGGATGGCTGCCCAAAGGATCCGGCCATGGGGGATGTGTGTTCCTGATCACGTGCTTAGGAGCTCTTCTCTCCAGACAGGAGTGAGCATCTGTGCATCAGAAGACAGGGACACCATCTTGGCTAGGCAAGAGGTGCAGTTCTGGTCAAATGGTGCTTTTGTGCAGACTGTCTCTAGTCCATGGACCACAGTATTCACTCCCTTCATGTGAGGACTGCATATATTCTGATTAGACAGAGACAGCTAATGGGAAAGGTTTGTGGCATAGCCTTCAAATGCCTTCATAAAAGCCCGTCTGTCCCAATCCTGCCAGTATAAAACATTGGTTCCAATGAAAGGTTGTGGAATATTTATCCACCTCTGGAGGTCTCTTAAGAAGAGATAAGACATGAACTCCAAGGACGACCTCATTAAGAATTTCAAAATTTAAGTCTACACACTAGACATCTTTCTTAATGAACTAATATATTATTATTCTAATTCCTGAAGATAACATGTTAATATAATTTTAAGATATACTTTCTATGTTGTCTGACCCACTTTGGCTTTGTGGGCATCAGTACAGATCTACTGTTTTTCGTTTTCATCATTGCCTTTGCCTGGAGCTGCCTGGTACTCCCAACAGCATTTATTCTTGCATTGATGGAGTACAAATGATGGATTAAAGCCTAAAGGGACCATTAAAATTACTTGGTTTCGTTTTGAGAGCTGTAAAATTTCTCTGAGTGTTAGAAGGTGGCAATAGCCATACTGGCTTAGGCTAAAGCTGTGTCTGACCCATTGTCTGAGCTCCAATGATTGCCAATTTGAATAGCTAGAGAAAAGTAAAAATGATAGGTTGGACATATCTTTCAAACTGTTTTTGCTTAGTAGAATTCTTGAGGCATTGTAAGTTACATTGGTTTAGTACTTCAGTAGACTAAAGTATGGGGTAGTTGAGTAAAAAGAAGTTGTGGAGGCAGGTTCAGAAGGAATTAATTCAGAGGCAGCAGATCTGTAAGCAGTTACGTTTCATGTTGTGGTGCAGCAGTTGTGGATGCTGGGGGACTGGACTGCTGAAAGCAGCCAGTCTGGTGTAGTCTCAGAAGCAGCATCACCCACTGCTTGGGAAGGCACAGGCTCACAGAACCCATGGCCAGACCCACCAAGGCATTTACTGACTCATTAGTAACCCCCAGGGAAACTTCAAAGAACTTGTCCAGTCTCTCCTTGTTTCCATGTAAACTTCTTGTGTCAATGCTGTATTTTGGCAAGAAGTTCCACAGGTCTCTTACAAGAAGAATCACCTTTTTCTGTTTTGAATCTGGCTCCTGCTTGCTCACTTTAATTGTCTGAAGTGTGTTACATATAACTGAAGGACATGGATAAGCAACTGATTCTACCTGGTATTTTAATGCCTTTTTGAATTTTCTAATCATCTTTTGTAGCCCCTATAAATCTTTTCTTATCCAAGGTCACAGCTTCCGCTGCTGTTGCTTGCATGGAAACTGCTTCAAGCCTGGATTGCTTTCCCCATTAAGTTTCAAACTCTGAGCTATAGTATGCCTTTAGATCAATGTGTGTTTGTCATAACCTGTACTGCTGATGTGGATGCACTGAATCATGGCCACGTTTAGTACCAGGCTTTTGACGGTTTTTTGCCTTTGCTGTGTTTGAGTCAGTTAAAAATCATTATATGAACATGTAAATGAAGATATAAATCCATACCTGTGTTTCTTTAACAAATTGCATAGAACTTTCTGAATTTACTGCTGAGTAGGATGGGTTTTTTAGACTTCTGTGTGTCCTGTTACAGATGGAGCTTCCAGCAGGAGAAGTGCCAGTGAATGGCAGATCAGATTTTTACCTTAGTCTACTTCCTGAGTCAAGGCTTTTTCTTTGAGCATGTATAAGCTAGTCCGAGTTGGAGAAAAAAAGAATTCCTGATATGTGGCATCTGGAGAGATAAAGCCTAAAATGCAGGGGTCCTTAGGAGACTTCCTATTGTGCCTGATACAATCCTGTATAATTTGTGTGTAGCCCCCCAACCTGCCCACCTGACAGCAGTGATAGACTGTACTGATGTGTCATGTTGTATTATGTGCATTTCTCAGAAAAATTTAGGTGCCTCTAGCCTAAATATAATGTCTTATCAACAGAAAAAATGGTTCTGATTTGAAACTGTTCTCTGAACAACAGTGGATCAATTTGCACTGTACTGTAATTGTCTGTATTGACCTGTTTGTTATCATGGCCGCAGACAACACAGATTTGCCTTTGCTCAGTGGGGAAGTGAGTCAGCTTGTATTAGATCCTCTTTTTCTTTTTCATAAGCTAGACTTTCCTGAATTTGAAAGCTTTTTACCACAACTTGCAACGCAGCACTCTGGCACATGAGAGACTTTAATTCCATGCACCAGCACCTCTTCTGTAACAGAACAGAAGAGCTTGTGGTTTAACCTGTGCCATGTGTGCAACAAGAAGTATTTAAAAAAAATACTAAGATGGGGTGGGGGAAGGGAATTTAGAGGTGGATAGTAAGAGGTGTACGCTGTAAAAAGTATCACCATCTTGGAGTGTGTGTTTGAGAATTTTTCTGATTAGACCTAATTTAAGTGTTCAGCTTATCAGGACGGACATGCTTAAAGACAGACCTTTGTAGATCTAGTCTTATATACTAAAGATGCTTAAGATTTCACTGATACTTGAATTAAAAACTAGCCAACATTTGCCAGAAATTTTAATTTAATTCTACATATATACAGAAATGGTGTTGAATTTGTATCAGGTGAAGAAATATTTAGTCAACAATCCAAATATGCTTTTGTTGATAGTTTTTTTTTGGATATGTGTAATTATCAAAATGGTAGTTGACCTGGGAAAAAGATGGTTTAATTCAGAAACCTTAGGGTATTGCTGTAGAATTCCCACTCTCTTTATTTTTTTTTTAAAGTATGCTTGCTTGACTCTGTGAGAAATAAGTTTGTGTAAATGATGTACAACATTGCAAGTTTACTATTGGCAACTGCTAGTATACCTCTATTTTTTAACAATTTTTTTTGTTCTAAGTAGGCCCAGCTTCAATATGGCCTAGAATTTCATGAGGCTCAATACCATCAAAGTGGTTGGTAGTGTGATTGGGTGTTAATTCACTGTTTTAATGTAGTTTCTCCTTTGCTTTTTTCAGAAAATCAAGATGGCCTGCATCAGGTAGTGCACGAACGCCTGGGGGAGTTGCTACGTGTTTTAAAAGCAGTGATAAATAAACATCAGACTCTAAATTCAGTTGATATTCTTAGTGCTGCAGGAACAGTTATTGCAAAAGTAAAAGGTAAGGAATTACTACCTTTCGTATTCATGAAAAATTGTAATTAGTGACTTGATTGACTCTGGATAGAAGTCTACGTATACAGAAGAAACTGGGGTTTTTTTAAGAGTGATACTTTAATACTTGTTTAAAAAGTACCTTCTTTAAGTGAAGGGTAGTATTAAGTAGCTTGTTCTCTCATTGATATGATAAAATTCTGCTTATAGGAAGCTGACTTCAAACCCACATTGAATTCTAAAAGCACAAGCCTTTGATTTTAAGCTTTTCTTTACTTGAGTATTACAGAATAATATCATAGTAATAAACCTGGCATTTATCCACTTTGAGATTTGCCAAGTATCTTTACCTAATTCTGTGAATATGTAGGGATGGTATTGTATTTATATCACATGAAGAAATATCTGAATGAGCAATCCAAATCTGAATGGCCTAACAGTTATAAATTCCACAAATGGATCATAACCGTGGTAAAGGTGTTAATAACAACAAGAAAGTGTTGCAGACACATGTTAATACTTTCTATTGCTGACCTTTGCTGCTGCAGTTCTCAACATGTCTGACAAATGCAAATAGTGAAGCACTCAATTGCTCCAACCCCATAAACCATAGCTGTTCCTTCTCTGTGTAACCTTTGACTGCAGCTCTTCCTACTCTGGAGTCTGGTATATTACTGTGGAACCAGTTTTGAGGAGGGTTAAATCTCCACCTCTTGCCTGTGTTAAGTCATGCAGGTTATTTTCCTTCAGAGACATGGTTTAGTTTTTCTCCTTGTTCTAGGGTTTTCCATCTTACTTCGTATTTACCTTAGTATGTCTGAATGTAAATTGCTGATTCAGTAAAGCAGGAATAGCAGTTAAAATGCTAATGTGTTTAGCTGCTTGATTCCTCTATATTGAATTAATCCAAGCTTCTTATGGATTCTTCCTATTGATACATAGTTTTGCCAGGTTGTTTGATCTTGGCAGGTACGAGCAGCCTGCTTTGCATTTTCTTCCTGCTACACGTAGAGTTTCCTGTAGTTCTGTACCTGGTATTTCAAATGATCATGGGACAGGACTGTAACTTCTGAACTTGTTTTAGCTGTTTGTACATAACAGCAGAAAGGCAGAGGGTATCTCTCACAGTGCTGTTTGCTTGTTGATCTTGGGGAGAGTTATGTACACACATACAGTGGTAGTCTGATATTACGCTTGAGAGCAGGTTAAATGTTTAGTGAACATAATTCTACTTCCACCTTAGACAAGCTGTTTCCATACTTAAGTGCTGTGGTGAGATTCCTGTGTCCTCTATTCTCCCTTAACTTCAGTGGACACAGGACAATGTTCAACTGTTCTTTAATTTAAGAAATGCTGAGGACAAGTGACTTCAGGTATGCGAGTAAATTGTGTCACATCAACCTTTGCTAAATCATGTTTTCAAAAACCACTGCAATATCATCTATCCTCCCAGGACTACATAATTTATTAATATTGTTCTCGATGTGCAATGCCCCAAATAGATTAGAGTCTATACTGTCCAAGTTTACAAGGTAAAGCAGTAGAATAATTTTCCTTGTCTTGCATGGTAACACTGTTGATTGAGTCCATAATTATGCTGTCTTTTTGTCAATTTTTGTGTTCAATTTAAAAGTCTATGATAAGTCCAAGGTCACTTTCTATAGTTCAAGTGCTGAGCCAGTTTTCCAGATCTAGATTTATGTATTCTGTCTCCTACCCTTTCATGTCAGAAGTGGAGAATTAAGCACTTTGTTGAATTACATAATCTATTCCTCCAGAGTACTTACAGCCTTCTGAATTTGATGTCATACTTATTTTTTTTCTCTAATTGGTGCATAGTGTTCATACAGTTTCAATAGCACTGAACCCTGGGCAGATGCATTTGTTTTGTACATTTCCTTATAAGCATCTGTTTCTACCTGGTTTTATGAGTTGAAAACTATTGAATAGATTTTTTTAGGATTCGTTCATTTACCTTGATAGTGAGGAGAAAAAGTAATTTTAGTACTGAGCTTTTTTTTCATTTGGTAATGCAGATATTTACTTTTTACTTGCCTGAACAGATCTACTTGATGTTTGCACTTTACATATGCTACTAACACTTGTATTGTAGACTTCACTCTCTGTTAATATATTGAGTTTAAGAGGAGCTACAGTCATGGAGGGATTGCATTATTTTCTATATGGAAAGAAAAACTACTCCTAGGAAAGCACTGTGCATATTGCGTAATTACAGAATTTTGAAAGTAGCGCTGTCTTTTATTGTTGTAAGAATGGTACTTGAAACAGAAGCCACACAGTTATGTCTTCCAGTTTTCTGTCAAATGTGGTCAAGTTAGTCAAGTTGTAAGGCTGTACTTTAGGTACATAAGAAAAGCCTGTGCTCAGCCATAACTCACTTGAACTATCTTTAATATGATCTTGAATGATGAGACACTTCTTAAAGAGAAAAGGCATGAAAAGTTGATGTTGTTATGGTTACAGTCTTTGTTCTTGAGTTGGAACTAAGTTCAAGTTTTGACTTTGTTTCCCCTCTTAGTTACGTTACCCTGTGAATAATTTTCTTACTGGCAATGGTTTGACAGTACTGAAAATCTAGGTGTAAGATTCCTGCTACAGGATCCAAAGTGCAATAATGTATCCTCAGGGGTTGGTATTTGGACGTAGTTAAACATCTTTGGTGACAGGGACGGTGGGGTCAGGTGCACCCTCAGTCAGTTCACTGATGACACCGAGCTGTGTGGTGTGGCTGACACGCTGGAGGGAAGGGATGCCATCCAGAGGGACTCTGACAGGCTTCAGATGTGGGCCCGTGTGAACCTCGTGGAGTTCAACAAGGCCAAGTGCAAGGCCCTGGGTTGGGGCAATCCCAAGCACTGACACAGGCTGGGCAGAGAATGGATTGAGAGCAGCCCTGAGAAGGACTTCGGGATTTGGGCTGATGAGAAGTTCAGCATGACCCAGCAATGTGCACTTGCAGCCCAGAAAGCCAACCCTATCCCGGGCTGCATCCAGAGCAGCACGGCCAGCAGTGTGATTCTCCCCCTCTGCTCCCCTCTTGTGAGAACCCCTGTCTGGAGTTCTGCATCCAGCTCTGGGGCCCCCAATATAAGAAGGATGTGAACCTGTTGGAGCAAGTTCAGAGGAGGGTGACAAAGATGATCAGAGAGCTCTCCTATGAAGGCAGGCTGAAAGTTGAGGCTGTTCAGCCTGGAGAAGAAAAGACTCTGGGGAGACCTTAGAGCCCCTTCCAGTACCTAAAGGGACTAAGAGAGACATGGAGAGGGACTTTTGACAAAGGCATGTAGTGGTAGGAGACGGGGGAATGGCTTTAAACTGTAAGAAGGCAAGTTTAGCTTAGATATACAGAATAAATTACTTTCTGGGAGGATGGTGAGGCACTGGAAGCGAAGCTGTGGATGCCTCAACCCTGGCAATGTTAAAGGCCATTTTGAACGGGGCTTTGAACAACCTGTTTTAGTGGAAGCTGTTCCTGCCTGTGGCAGGGGAGTTGGAACAAGATGAGCTTTAAGGTCCATTTCAACCCAAACCATTTTATGATCCTTTGGCTAAAGTAAACACAAACTCTGTGGTGAGTAGTCGTTCCTGTGATCCAGACAGTATGACCCAGCCACACAATTGCAAGGAAGGTGAACTCGAGATCATGTTAAAGATCATGGTCTCAGTCAGTCCCGCCTCAATATTTGTAGCCATTGATACAAACAAGTACTTTGATAGGAAGATTTTGGTAGTGCCTGTCAGTGTTTGCTCAGACACACATTGTATTCATCACATCTCTGGAGATGGAAATGGAGAGTTTCAAGACTTCATATCTTTCTGACTGGTACTTCAGTCCTACTTCTCTGAGAACAGCGAAACCCTTGCTGTATGAAA
Source organism: Atrichornis clamosus (assembly GCA_013400975.1). Lineage (NCBI taxonomy): Eukaryota > Metazoa > Chordata > Aves > Passeriformes > Menuridae > Atrichornis > Atrichornis clamosus. The sequence goes on along the minus strand of WBMZ01004623.1, from coordinate 123,206 downwards.
ACAGATTACTTCCCTGCATTTATGATCCACATTACCTGTGGTAAATGTGAAGGCGGTTTGCCTTTAGTATAGTTTTTACAGCTGTTTTTTGTCTGAGGATCATCACTGCTCCATGTTTGTATTCAAACTGGAGTGTATGACTGCTGGTACTGAGAAAGCAGAAATAAAAATACAGCATGTTGTGGTGATTTGTAAGCATATCAGACCTCAAGCTTGCTTACAGTGACCTGTCTGTAACACATGCATTCACAGGTTTTCAGCTGTGGTTGTTTCACTAGAGGTAATGTAGCTTTTGAATAAACAGGAAGCTACAAGAATGTGAGGAGCTGGTAGAACATATCCAGTATCCTTTTTCCTCTGTCTTCCCCGTCTTTGTTAATGTGACATTATGAAAAGTTCATGTGACTCATCTGTTTCTTGTCATTGGAGAACAGAACTATAAAAAGATATGGAAGCACTCTGTAGTCAGATTTATGACTAGGAAGAAAATTAACCTGGCATGGAAAAATTCTGATGTTTATTTAGGAGAGGTTGAAATAGAAACAAGCTGGGATTCACATGTGATTCCACCTCTTGTTTTTTGAATCTTTGCATAATGCCATGGTTTCAAATCTAGTTTGTCTTTGGAACTTCATATAGGGACAAATTGCTATTTTAACAAATGAATGCCTTTTGCTCTTTGTTAAATCAGTTACAGTAACTTTGGAACCTTAGGTACTGTGTCTTGTGAAGTGTTCTCATAACTGTGACAAGTTCTTTAAACATAATGTCCAGTGCAGATAGACCACCTCCTTTAAAGTACTGCAAGTTTGAGTATTTTGAAGTCTAGCAAAAGTTAGAGTGCTTCTGACCCTCTTTCAAGCCTCTTGACGATTTCTCAGGACCTTCAGTGGGAATGATACAAATGTGCTTGTAGTTCTGCTTTGGATGTCCAATGATTTTCCTTTTAGACAGATTGCAGGAATAACTAGTGAACATGTTGTCTGCACCTTGCTACAGAGATTGATGTTTGGCAGAACAGTCTTGTCAGACTTGTACCATTTTGGAGGTTGAAGGAAAATGGCAGGGAGAGGGGCAGAACTTTTGATTTCTCTGGTTATGTCGTGAACATGCCACGGTTCACTGGTCCTCTGTGGGCCCTACTACTCACACATGCCTGCTTGAGTGCTTCATGAAGAGTGTCTTTTAAATGACACCTCACTTGACCTGGAAGAATTGAGACTTAATGAAGCATCTTGCTTGGAACCTGTTTGGACTCCTATTTTGGAAGTCACTTCCTAGTCTGATACACCACCATATTTGTAGTTATTTTCCTACTCAATGCCTTTAAATAGTTGATGGCCCCAGAGTGCATGGTTCTCCTGATCCCATGCTGAATTCAAGTTTGTACTCTTGTTTTGCTCTAAATTACGCCCTTTGACTTAATCATTAGAATGAACAAGGATTCCTGGTAAAGCTGAAAATTGTACTTGTCTTGTAGAAATTTCCTGTTTAAGCATGGGGTTTTTTTGTAGTAGTTCTGCTTCAAAAAGAAATACCTCAAACAACATGAAGTAATTTCAGTTTTGTTGGTGTATCTGTGATGTACGTTCAGAGCAAAATTTATGCAAGGAGTAGGAAACAGTTCCTTGAAATTGTGTTATTGGCATCCAGCTCAAGTTGAGGAGGCTGCCGAACCTCATGGTAAGTACAGGCTGGTGAAATTATATGACACTAAGAACTAAAAGTAGAACAGTAGGACTTGGACAGCCTGTTGATGCTCTCTAACTGTGAGATCCTAAGAATATTCTTCTGCCTCTTTCCAGTCTTCATACTATTGCTCTTTACTCATGTTCCTCTCCCCACCATTTATTTTACACATTTTTAAAGATGAGAGGTAATAACAAGAAGTATTTTAAGTCTTTGTTTTGGGAGAGGGAGTGGCCTTGGTCTTTGTTGGGGTTTTTTTTTTACTTGGGTGGTGTTTTTGTTTTTGAAATAGTTCTGAAAGGTTTTTGAAAGCATTGTTGGGAGTTTAAAGATAAAATTGGTCGCAGAGGTGTTCATTTTCAAGAAGTCAGCCAGTTGCCTACTGCTTAAAAGTCAGCTAGTAAAGTATGGATTAAAGATGTATTCCTGTCTGAAAAAATAGATGATGATGATACCATATATGTCTGTTAGGTATAAGAAAATTCACCTGCAAAGAGCAAATTCTGCAGGCTTGATATAGCTTTGACTTGTCCAGGCTCTGCAGACAGCTGGCCAGGCCGCTTTGCTGCTGCCAGTCCTGCACGTGTCTGTGGGCAGCGGGGTTGAAGCAGCGAGTGCGCCGGTGCCGTGTCCAGCACAGCTGGGTCCCACGGGCTGTGTGCTTGTCAGCTGTGCTGTGGTCACCATGAACTGTCCAGACATCACCTTTTAAAGGCCCTGGTTGCTCGTTGCACTTCGGTCTTGACAGCTGTCAGCCTTTTCTTCATAGTTTTAGAAGCTTTGCTCAAATGTACTTAGGCTGTGCTTCAGCTTCTGAGATTCTCTCTTCCAAAACTTCCATGGCTGTTCTGGGTTCCCCAGCCTGGTCTGTGCTTGATTCAGAAAAGTTTTGATGGCATGACCCAGGAGCTGAAACTGCATAATATCACAGCATTCTGATGAGGTTGCCAAACCGACCTCAACTTGAAGACAGGTTTGGACATAGAGATCCACTGTAAGCTAGGCTTGCATTTCCAGTACTGGATTTGGAATTTCTTGTATTGCTGTCATACGATTTTTTTGAAGTTCATTATGTGTCATCTGAAATACTGCTTAAAAGAGTTGTCAAGTTGTATACTTGCTTTGAAATCTGTAGAACTATAGATAGATAGCTGTCATTTCCAGACAAGGCAAGATTACTATAGTTCATTGTTGTCAGTAGCTATTGTGTGCAGTCAGGATGTCCTGGGGAAAGAGAGTGCATGGTTTAAAGTTGACGTTAAGTACATCAGCATTCCTTTGGTGGTAAGCTAGAAAAAAGCTGTTTGTATTCTACTGAATTACTAAGAGATTAGACTAACCTGTTTTGGGGGAAGTGGTAATTCTGAAAAATTTGAGATTTGCTATTCCTTTTATGATGGATCCTAAAAAGAAAGGATTTCTCTGGCATATAAAGTGTAAAGCTTAACAAAACTATTCCTGGAACAGGAAGGCAGAGTGAAACAGACGGCATTTCTTTAGGGAAAGGCTCTCTATATTAATGTCTTGTTAACTAAGTGAAAGAAGTGCTCTTTCTCTGAAGACACTGTGGCTGGTGGATATACGAATGTTTCAGTGGTAAGTGCTTTGAATGCATGGACAATTTTTGCTAGTTCCTTTTAATTTTGAAACAGTTTGCATTTCATGCTGGTACTCAAATGATTTTTCCAGTCATTAGTGGCTGGTAATCAATAGGTCTCATTGTAACTTAATGATTTGGAATGCCAAGTTTAGATTTATACGCAGCATTACTTCTGGAAAGTTGAGGTTTCCAACTAGCCTGAACTAAAAAAAAAAAAAATCCACCGCTATTTACAAAGTAATTTAAAAAAATATCTGTGGAGCTTTATTGAGTCTCATTTCAAAAAAGATGCCAGAGGCTTTTTTTATGTAATTACAAAGTGTAGCAGAATGAAGAGGTAGGAGAAGCTGTAATTTAGCAGTGAACTGTGGCAACAGAGACTGGTAATGTTTTTGTAATATGTGGTAATTGTTTTTTGCTGTAGGCTTATTACCACACGTTATTTCGTATCCGCAAGTAATTATAAAAGTAGCCCATGAGAAAAATATATATTTTCTGTAATACCTTTGTATAAAAAGTTATAAAAATATTGATTGCGTCAGTTGACATACTGTGTAAAAAGGAGTGGATTTAATAGTGTTACTTTACTGGTTAAAAACTTTTCCTTTCACAAAGGAAGTCTAATGGGGGAGCAGATTACTGTACTTTCTTTGTTTGTTACCCATTAGTATTTAGGCACCTGGCAGGAAGTTTGAATACTTTTTAAGATTAAAGCCTGTTAATTTAATTTCCTAAGAAAATGTATATAGAATGGGCAACATTTTAATATTATTTTATTTTTACTACTTCTACAAGTCGTCGTAGTCTATTTGTACTTGAAATGTAAGGAAGACATAAAATAACCTTGTTAGATTTTGCAAAAAGTGGTAAATGGGGGGAATGCTTGTATGTGTGTGTTGTTGCAGTATCTCTGAAATAGGTGTGAGCATGTGTGACTTAGACATCTAGAGAATTAAGAATATTGCGTTGCTTAAAAAAAGGTACACTTAAAAAAAAAAAAGCGTGTGAAATTGTAACACTACATAAAATTTCCATCCAGAGGGTACAACTTTGGCTCAAAGGAGTGTATGCAACGTCCCTACAGAAAATCTCCCAGTAACCATTGATTAAGGAGTTAAGCTGAAAACAGATGAAAATGGTTGTGCTTTTTGTCTTCTCCTTTCTCCCTCCTCCTTCTTGTTTAGTAGTTGTTAATAGAAACTCTGGATGAATCATTCTTCTTGTCTCATTATTCCAGTTTGTCATGGAAGTGTGCTAAAGACTGTGTTGAGTGCCTTAGTACTTCATCACCAGTTTAAACCCTCTAGTTTGTCCAGCAACACTCTCCTTCCTATTTCAGGCCACAAAGAGCTATGCTGAGTTTCTTCCCCACTTCTAATGGGAGAAACTGAGAGGCTTTTGCCAGACTAGGGAGCTCATAATTGAAGGGTTTTGCAGTGGACACCACTTTTTGATAGCTTTGTTTGCCTGTACTCAAGATAGAAATGATGTATTCTGGATTGCATACAGCTGGGGGGGACCCCCACAAACTACTGCTGCTGTTCAGAATTCTAAAACTTCTACTTGGAAAAGAAACAGTTTTTGAAAGATCTGGCTGCGTTTGTGAGCTGCTTTGTGGTGGTGCTGCTACTGTGTGATTTGATTCTTGTTGGTAAATGACTGTTTCTCTCTTCCATGCATTACCAACATGTTTCCACACAAAGCTGCTTCTTAAGTGGGAAGATACAGGAAGTGAAAGAGTAATATGATTTCATTGTGGGAAGCATCGGGATTGTGTTAATTTCTTTAGTGTTTTACTAATCTTCTTTAGAACTGTTTTTTCAATTATTCAGAAAAGAATAATGTTGCATGTTCTGTAGGAGACTTGTGTATAAAATTTGTCTTTCGGCCTAGTCAACTTGCTTGATTGACCTGACCTCTAACCCTTCGGGGGGTTTTTTTTTCCATAAGCTGTGAACTTCAAAGAAGTTAATGAAGAAAACAAGAGAGAACTCTTCAGTGAAATATTTTCTTCCATTGAAACATTGGCATTCACCTTTGGAAACGTGTAAGTTGGAGTTCAGAAGCTTTTAAAGAATTCAGTGGAGCTGAATTAAATTAAGGCTAAACAATAACAAAAGCTTTAGTTTTCTTTGGGACAAGTATTACCTGATAAAGTAATTTAAATCAACTACATGTAGAACAATTTTATTGCTTTGGGTGTTTGTCAATTTGGTTTTTTTCCTTAACAAGGAAATCCAGAATGTTACAGAAATTGCAGGGAATATAAGATGACTACTAAAAATGCTTTGCAGAACTTTTAGAGGACTTAGTAACACTATCTGAATTTTTTAATTCAGTGATACAAAATTGCTTAGTTAGGTAAAGTAATAAAGTAACACAATTCTTTGTTTTTCTGGCAGTGTTTCAGACTTCCTTATGGGAGATGTAGACAATGGCTCGTCATTGGGACTTCCTGTATCTCGGAGAAGTCGGGTAGGCTAAACACGTTCGCTTGGAGTGTAGAATGATATCAGTTAAAGGAGACTTCCAGCCTGAAACTCTGTGCATCATGGGGCTGGGACACTTGGATTCGTCTGAGTTTTAAAACAAGATTAAATGTAGGAAGAATGTGTATTCAAGGCTACAGATACTTGAATGCATTCTTGATTCTAAACGAGAGTGATGACTCAACAGGGCTACCTCCTGCAATTGTTTTTGAGATTTTTAAATCGGTTAAGTGAAAATAAATACGTAAGAGAGCTGGAAGATTTGGATGCTGGAGTCGTTAGAATATACCTGTTAAACCTGTAAGCTAAAGGTTTAATGACCTCATTTTGGCTTTTAAAGACTAGTATTCATTACAAAATAATCCTTTCTTCTTTCAGAGCCTGGTTTGTGCTGTAACTGGTTCAGCACCAATTCACTAAAAGAACTGTCAACTTATAGGTAGTCAAAGAAAAACATTAGCATCCCTTTAAATACTCTGAAGGTGTGATTGAAAAATCCTCCGTGCCAAAATTTTGTTCTGAATTTTTGTGTATCTAGAAGCAGACTTTCAGGTAAATCAAGTAAAATTAGGAGTTAAATGCAAGGGGAGTAGAATTGATAATTAGTGTGTACAACAAGCTAAGTTGTAGCTAGATTAAAAATTTTAGATTGTGCAGTTTTTTAAAGGATTTGTTGAAACATACTTAAGGCTTAGCATTTCTTCACACAGGCTTGCATGCAGCAATAACATGTAGCTACAGCTGAGTAGTCTTTTAAAATTTTCACTGTTTTGGCAACACACATGGGAGCAAGATGGATTATCACACAAATTCTACTTCTGTAGCTGCTACAAAGCTTATTTTTATAAAAAATATGGAGGAAGAGTAGGCTACTCAGAAAATTGGTTCCAGCAAACTTAGAATTAGATTGCTGATAAAAAGTATGAAATAAAATAGCACAGAACCCTGTATCTCATGTACATTAAGTGAGATTATTTGAAGAAGTACTAGTTAATCTAATTGGTTCACCGGCAGAAGGAAGGTGCTGAATTTGCCAACATTTTAATCTTTAAATGGTTTTGCATTGCAAAAGTACGTGCCTGTGGAATGAGATGATCTTATATATTATATTGTGAAGTGAATGATAGTTTAAAAGATCACTCTTCTGAACATGGGGGTGCAGTGAAGATAAGGGGAAATTCGAATATAGTGAAATGAAGAAGGAATTCTATTCTAGATACTTCAGAAGTCACCAGCTTATATTTAAAAGCCCGTTTTTGTAGTGTCTCCTGTTTTTCCTAATGTGGAGGTGAACAATTTTAAATTTTGGAGCAGGTAGGATAACCTAGTTCCATTTCTTAGAAATCTGTCTTAAGTGTGTTTTCATTTAAGCAAATAAATACACATTTAACAGGTGAATCATTTCACTTTGATTTACAATTCAGAGAGCAATTTGGAGGCCAACTAGGAGTAGAGTTTTAGGAGGAGTTAAATGCAAAATATTTAATAGTTATATTAACTTTTCCTATAGTTGTATATGTTCAGAGGTTGATCATAGCAGCTAGCTGTATTTTAAACAGAGCATAACATCTTGGTAGAATTTGACATGTAAATACTTTGAGGGTTGATTAAGGAGAAAGATTTTAATTGCCTGTTTAGTTAGGGACCTCCCTAATTAAGCTGATGAGGATGGCTCCAAGGAGGGGGGTGGGCAGTGCTGATCTTGCTTCTCTTGACTGCAGGGGAGTCTACATTCTTTACTTAAGGCATTCCACTTGGAAGCTTAAGTTAAATGATATGTATACCCCCTCTTAGCAAATGTAATTGTTCTCATTTTAGCTCTTGTAGTGCAACCAGATGTACAAGGTGGAAGCAAAGATATTTTTTAATTAAAAACAAAAGCATTTTAAAATACACTGGAAGAGATGAAACAGACACGTCTGACCTTTCATTACTCAGAAGCTATTTGAATGCTGTTTGATGCTGTACATATCTGAGAGCATAATAAAGGAGAACAATTAAATTTTCAAAATGTGTGAAGAGATTTGCCTCTGTCAGAGTGAGAGTCTTTGGTAATGGGGGAAGAAACCAGACTGGTTGAAGTTGGAAGTGAAATTTAACTAGAAGTCAGGCTTCTGATTTTTGCTAAGATTTCTGGAATGAGTCACTGGTTGCTTGAGGCGGCAAGCCAAGGTATGGATCAGGTTCTGATAATAAGTTGTAGGACGTAGGTCAAAGTATTTGTTCATGTTTGCTTCTAAAATGTGATATTATATATTTGCAGTGGGGTGAATGTGAAGGACTGAGTGACCTTTGATTAGCTGCCTTAATTAGTGTGCCTGATTTACTGGAAAGAAGTGAACAGTTTTCAGGACTGCCATGACTTACGTCTTACAGAATTGGACGTAATTTTTAGGACCAGAACTTATAAGTGCCTCAAGTTAATATAAAGTATGGGTTTTTTCTTATTACTATTTTTTCTTCCTTAACAACTGTATGCCACTTTAAAATCTACTTGAAGACAGAAATAATTCATATAAAATCTGAACTAAATCTAGGAATGGTCACACTTTCTCTGCAACCAAGTGTTGATCCGTTGCTAAATTAAGGTTTTTGGGGATTTTTAACCATTTAGTTGAAGACAGCTTTGGCTAGATCTCCCACCTGTTCTGGAAAAGCCCTTCCATTTTGTTGCAACTCTCTTGTATTAGACAGACACTGTAATAGCATTCCACTTTCTTAGGAACTGAGCAGCTCTTTAGACCGTAGTTTGATTCTGTTTGATGTCATTGATGATTAATACCTTGCACGTTTTGGTCTATGGAAAAGCTGCTCATGTTATGAAGTAAACAGTGACTCTTGAGGGATCTTTTGCGTGATTTATTATCAGTTTTCATTTGCATTAAAAAAACCCCAGCAAACCAAAACTACTTGCGTCGTTGACAGCTATGCTCCATTTTAGTGAATGTCTGAAAGTAAACCAGCACCAAAGTCTAAATGGAAACAAGCTGTTCTTGTAAAGCTAGGCACTCTGCAGCTACTTCCTAGCCTTTGTTTTCTATCTACTTTGTGCCTCAAAGTTTTCAAGAGTAGTTTATCCTTTAAAAATTATTTAGGGTTTGATTTCTGTCTTTGTTGTGGTTTTGGTTTGGCTTTTAAGGGGGTAGTGGTTATTAAGTAAACTTCTTATTAATTTAAATTTATTGAGCATCAGGTCTACTACACAGTCCTACCAATAATTCAACATGCACAATTAAAGGGGTAGCAAAATGCAATGTGAGGACAAAGGTAGGGTTGACATGATGTACTAAATTCCTTTTATTATTGGATTACGTTCTGTCAGGTTGTACTGACTGATTGTCAGGGCTTCATTAGCAAGTGTTACTAGTCAGCTGTTGTGCCTACAATGCACACCTGCAAGTACTTTAGGAAAAATTGGAAGTTTGTTCCCTTGAGAAAGAAGTACAGGATTGTAATGGCTTGTAGAATGATGTCTATTATATGTATCTGGCATTAGGTCTGTGTGAAAGGATTTTTAAAAGATAGGTAGGGATCTAAGAAAAGCTGGAGCTCACGTAATTGTTTAAGAGATCTGGTTGATATTTAACTCTTTCATCACAGCCTTTCAAGATTGTTGATTTAATGGTATATGATGATTCCTTGCTATTTATTTTGTCTCATTTGACAGCTGTGGGAGCTTAAAAGATGTGCCTTAGATGAGAGGGATTTATGATGCAGTTTGCTTTATCTGCATCAAAAGAAAGAGGCAGATAATGCCATTTATTTTGTTAGCCGGTCAGTTCCAGTGAGAACTTTTCTTTGCTAACTTAATGTTTTGTTTCTTGTACACCAGTCTTTTGAGAATCTTTCTGTGGAGTCTGGGGGTTCACTGCATGAAAGGGATGATATTCAAGGTAGGTAATTAATTTAACATTGATAAACACCATTTTGTATCTGTGAGCTTTTTGTCTTCTGAAGATGTTCTATGTAAGTTGCATGGTCACTTTTTTACACCTGTGTTGCCATTACAACTTCACTGGAAAAAGCTATTGCAAAGGTTTTATTCTTTTGTAAATAATCAGCCTGGGTTGCTTTGGGGTGTGGGGGAAGAACTGAGGCCTGAAGCACTTCTATGTGTTGTCATACGATTGGTGTTTTGTTGGGTCACTTTCTTGAAGAAAGTTATGCTGACCATATGACTACTCCAGATAAAATACTGTGACCCTTTAATTTGTTCTAAAACCTCTGTCAGTCCTGTTTAGAGTCAACTAGCATTAAAGACCAACTCAAGATCAGAGCTGCTTAAGCATTCACAGTTGGCTAATACTGGCTTTGCTCTCAGTGTGTGGTCATGTCTAAAAATCACTTCTTTGTGTTGGATGCTTTATTTGCAGGACATCTTCGAGCAGAGGAGGTTGATAGCATGCTCCTAAGAAATGAGAGTGGAATTGAGTCGGCTCTGTCCTATGCTAAAGCATGGTCAAAATACACCAAGGATGTAGTCGCATGGGTAGAAAAAAAGCTTAGCTTGGGTGAGTGACTCTTTCTGGCATTTAATCAGCTTTGTCATGATGAAATTAAATCTGTTGTCAGGCCTCTGTGCTGCAGACCGTCAATAATGTGATTTCTAAATTAGTAGCTGTTGTGCTGAAGTGGATAGAGCTATCGTGCATTTCCTATAATTAAAGGCCTGTGACAAAGTGAAGGTGGTCCCCTCTGTAGCCTATTTGTTAAAGGAAGACTAAAAAGCATTTAGCATGTGTTATAATTGTTAATGTAAACAGTAACTGTGACTTTTTTTTAACAGAAGTGGAGTGTGCTAAAAACTTAGCAAAAATGGCTGAAACTGCTAAAGCTGTTATTGGGCACCAGGTAAGTACACCTTAGGGGTTTTATCTTAAATCTATATTAGATGCCTTGCCCAAAAGTAAAACTCTGAGGATATTGAGGAATGGATTTTCAAGTTGATACAGAATTGATTTATACTGTAAAGGACTGATTAAAAGATCTGTTGCATTTTATGTCTTTGGATATATAAACTGGAAATTTGGAGATATAAATTTTTTTTTGTTTAATATGCAGAATAGTTTTCACAATATTCTTTTTTTCTATCTAATGTCTTGTATGCTTTGTGATTTGGCCTTGTAGACTTTTTTCCAGATGAGAAATTAGTGATTTTCTACATTCATACCTGACTTCTACACACACATAAATACCTTATTAAATTTAATTGAAAATCTAGTTCAGTTATATAGGCATTTAGAATGCCAGCACACCTCTATTTTACCTAGAGCATTAATACGTTTTGTGTAATTTTAGGATTATATGCCATTCCAATCCATATTCGTTAATGCTTTTCAAAATGATATTGACAACAATCAACTTTGGCAACAAACAGCTGCTGCTCTCCAGTCTAACAAATTTGTGCAGGTAAGCTTAAGGGAAAAGACAAAAATATTCTTTAGGTTTTTTAAAAGCTTTGTGACCCAGAATATTTAAAAGAACAAAATTGCAGCCTATAGGCCTTTAATGTACTCTGTTAATATTTCCTATCTAGCCTCTTCTTGGAAGGAAAAATGAGTTGGATAGACAAAGGAAAGATATCAAGGAGCTTTGGCAGCGAGAACAGAAAAAAATGGTTGGTAATTCTTTCATATCTAATGGTTCAGTCTAAAATTCTTCACAAGGATGAAACTTTCAAACTAGGCTGGTACACACATTTACACATAAAGTCTGTAAGGCTTATTTAAAGTAGTTTGTAACTGTCCATTTCACGACAATGTGGTATTTGTAAGAGGTTATCTTTCAATGACTTTGTACTTTGAACTGCAGCATACAGACCTGTGCATAACAGTCACTTTAAACATCATATTAAATAACTGAAAAATTCGTATCATTCATTGTTTTGCTTTTTCTTTCCTTGGATTCTGCAGCAAGAGCTGGAAGCTGCTCTAAGAAAAGCCAAGTTGCTGTATACACAGCGTCAAGATGAGTATGAAAAGGCAAAATCCTGTACTGCTCGTGCTGAGGAGGAACATCTTAGCTCAAGTGGAAACTTTGTGAAAGATGCCAGCAAGCAACTGGAAAAAAAGCGAAGGCTAGAAGAGGAAGCACTTCAAAAGGTAAAGGTGTTTTGTTCCTTGCTTTTAAAGTTAAGCCTATACTGGTTTTGTTCATGCTTTCTCAATGGGGTATTTGAATAAGAGTTCCGTTCATAATTTTAATTGTGCTATGCTCTTTTGGGCTTTTATCTTAAGAGGGAATCTCCAAATACAAGCGTCGTGAGTGGAGTTTTTTTTCTTGCTTCTAGTATCAAGGCCTGTAGTCCAGCAACTCTTTTTACTTGTGCTTTCTTTAGGCTGAAGAAGCCAATGAACACTACAAAGCAAGCATGGCAGAGGTTGAAGAAAAGCGAAATGATTTGGAAAGCTTTAAAAGTGATGTTTTAACACAGCTTCGGGAGCTTATTTACCAGTGTGATCTTACTCTTAAAGCTGTAAGCATGGTTTTTAAAATACATTTTGCGCAGATATATAAATATTGTTAAAACTAAGAGAAAGCCCCATCTATGTTGTTAAGAGCTTAAAATAGAAAGTTTTCAAAGGACGGAGGTCAAGCCAATAGAAAAAGAAGGAAAACTTTTAATCTATTTGTGTTCTCTTTCTGATAGTTTAAAAAAAGTGGGAGGAGTTATACACATCTTGAATGTTTCTAGGTGTTTGAGCTGTTGCCTTGCAAGCACCCTGACTACACAATCCTTGTATGAATATCTTTTAAAAATTTTGATGGCCGTAGTGTTCCTCTGTTGTCTTAAGAGTACAGCTTTCTTTACTTTGATTAGTGCATTAGCAAAGATGTTTGGATCAAGCCCAGAATGCACATTAACACACTTCAGCCTTGTTTGCAGTCTGTTACTGCAGGATCCATTGTGGCTAGTTCAATGTACTAATTTATTGTGTGTAATAGGGAAGTGATGGTCAAAACTACCTATTACATGCAGTTTTTAAAAAATCCTCAAGAATACAAGAACATATCATGCCAAGAGATGTCTGGTTTGGGGTTTTTTTGGTTTTGGATGAGACAGTGACAATTTAATGCTGGAACAGGGAGGGAAAATAAAATGTCAAACACACCCCTGCTCCACAAGCAACCCCAAAACCAACACATAAGAACAGCAGAAAGCATAAACAGACTTGTCAGTTCAAGTATACATAAATTGCCAACTACCTTGCAACTCCAAAGCTGAGGAAGCAGTTATGCAGCATCCCCTTTTTCTGGTCTCTGGCTGGTGATAAAATCGTTTAGAAGTGTTATCTAATTTAATGAAAGAAGTGTTCAGTTAATCTGTCTGTGTTGGGACAGAGTTTTGTCCATTTCATGTCTCAAGACAATATGGAGCTTGCCTGGTGTGGAATTCCAATTATTTCATCACTGTAGTGGTGACTAACATTTTCTCCAAAGCATGAAAGATGCCTTTTTGATAGCAAAAAACCTTGCTGTTTATCTTGACCAACCCAAAGTGAGAAGGAATTGGAAGTGCCTGTGCTACCCATGAGAATTCAATAACCCAGGGAGGAGAGAGATATTCATATCTATATTGTAGATGAAGTTTTTACAGTGGACTTCCGTGGGTCTTGCACAAAGTAGCATGTTACTATTTCTTAGAATTTTTTCAGTCTTCCTGTTCAAGTAGTCTTCTGTTTGTATATTAATTTGGGTTGAGCAAAGTGTAAATGAAATATCTAGTAAATGATCCACAAATAAGGAAAATCTTTTTCTCCCAACAGGCAACAGTTAACCTGTTCCAGCTGCAGCATGCTCAGGTTGTATCTCTTCCAGTTAACTGCCAGTCCCTCTGTGAGAGTGCCAAACTCTATGACCCTGGTCAGCAGTATTCTGAGTTTGTGAAAAGTTTGCCAAAGGATGGTGTTCCTGTTGAATCGGGTTCTTTTGAAACCCAGAATTCCCAGGTTGATGGGTAAGTCCCAAAGTACAGGTGGCAGTTGCTTGGTTTAGAAAGGAGCACTAGGCACATGTGTTTAACAATAACACAATGTTTTTGGAGGAGCTAAAGGAATCCTAGTGTTTTACCATGCTTTATCATTTTCTGTCTTTGTCTTGTCTTTTAGGTGGTAGATTACATATAATGTTGACATTAAAATCTGCCTCTAAATTCTGAAGCAGAATGTCATTTCATGCAGTAAGACTTGCTAAACAATTGTTGTGCCAGACTTGACTTGTTATTATTTTAATTTAGATACTGGTTAATATGAAAAATATAAATTTTGGACTTGGTAGTGTTGTGTGGCACTAGTATTTGATAATTAGTTTAGAAAGTCTGAGGAGGTAGTTTTCCCCTTCTACAGGCCTTGGTGTGCTGCCTGTAGTAGCTTCTTTCATATTGTTTATATTTGACAACATTTTGGCAGGAAGTATTACTCGATTTCTGTCTCTTGCTATGTGACTAAAAAAAGCTCAGAGTCCACTTGTGGAGACATAACTTTTTTTTTTTTTTCCCCCCAACCTGTATGAAATGGAAGTTTTTACTGTTAATCTGTGAAAGATCCAACTAATGTGGAAGTAAAGACTTCAAGACAAAGACAGCTCCTTGTGTCAGCATGCCAAATGCTTTTCCACCTTTAATTTGTTGTAAAATAGTCATCTTGGCACTAAAGCATCAGAATATCCATTTCAATCTGTGTGTTTCACAGTTCTACAGGAAAGCGTCGTCATCGTTTTTCAAAAGGAAACTAAATACAAAAAACTGAATACTTGACTCAGACTTCTACCAACAAAAGGCAGGAAATTCAAAGTTAAAGCTGAGATTCTTAATTCATGTCTGTAAATTTCCTGCCTTTTAAGACTGATTTAGGCTATATTCATAAACTTTGACTGAGAGAGATTTAACTGTGTAGCTCCCTGAGAAACTGATGAGCATGAAATTTCCAACTCTTTGTGATCTCCTGGCTATTTACTGCTTCAGATTTATAGGAGTGTGTGTTTTCTCCTCCTCTCTCCCCATCTTTTCTTTTCTTCATCATAGCTGTGTGATTCTTCATGTACTTGAAGTGATTATTGTTTGAGTCTGCATTAATTTAAGGGACAGTAACTTGAACACATGCACATTTTAATGTTTTTCAGTCTCTGTTTCTCTTAAGCTTGATAGAGTAGAACTGATTAAGGAACAGCTTCCTGACAGCTGAACTTAGCCAGCAGGCCATTTTATCCACAGGGTGCTTCAGCATTTTACATTAATTACTCTTAACAATATTCTGTCCTTACTGTGAGAGTGGATTTTTAAAATGGATTGACAGTCTGGCAGCTTCAACACCATTTTCTGTGCTTTTAAAAAGCACAGCATGTTAACACCTGTATGTTTATAGGTGGATGGTCCGGATGACTGGGCAGAGAATCTTTTGGAGGGGAAAGCATAACCATAGAATGCAATGGCTTCTGAATTATTATGATCGTCAGGTGAATAGATAGGCTGTTTTTATAAAATCTGCAAGATAATGTTCATAATACCACGCAGAGATGTGAAAAAGCTGATTTACAGGGTGAGAAGAAAACACTGGGAAGTCTCACATTTAATCAAAAATAAATGGCCACCCTTTTTATATTTTTATTTTATAATTTTGGGCCTTTAGAATGACATCTCAATATGTATGTTCTTGAACAGTAATTAAATGTAGCGCTTTTAGTGCCCAGGGGTTAAAAATAAACATTACGTTTCATTCAATTCTGTCTTATTAATTCTTCAAACTACTTTCTTCTTCCTGAAGGGTTTTTAATAAGCAATCAACAAACAGCGTCCATACATCACATGGTAACTTATCTCAGTGTTCAGGGGATTTTCCTGCTCAGACGTTAGATGATGTGGGAAGCCCAGTTTATCATCGCTCACAAAAGGTTAGAGAGAAGAGATCTTCAAGCAACACAGATACTCAAGGTAGTTCTTCTGTATTTCATCTGGAGCTCTGTCTCTAAATAGATAAAAAATTTAAAATTAAAATTAAAAAAAAATACGCTTCATGTCTCAGTCAGAAATGTAACATTGAAGGGCTAAAGATGTATTATAAAGTTCAAAGCCTATAAAATGCTGTGTACTTGAGCACAATAAGGACAAATGGAAAACTACCTGTATGCATACTCAAATCCTTTGACAAGTAAGCTGAGATGCAATTCAAACAGCAAGTACTGTCAAGCTCAGTGGACTAAACTATTTCAATTAGTTTTAGCAATTGAAAATCCATTGCTTTTGTAAATTTTAGGTTGATTGCAGGTCTCCTGCAAAAGCACAGTTGTCAAATTTCTGAAATGAATTTTCTTAGCTCCTGACACTTTTATAGGAATATATGTCTTTGGCTTTTTTACTATATTGCACTTTCATATAACTTGTGCGCTATTTTCCTATGTTGAATATAACCATACTTAGTCTGTAATTTAAAAAAAAAAAGTAATTTTTATCCTTGACATTTGAAATTAGCTGATTTTCTTTTTAAAAGCAGTGCGAGGGCCACCACCGTTCAGATCATGGTCGGTTGGCAACCAGAGTGGAGGAATGTGCAGTGACTCTGAAAGTGCAGGGGGAAGCAGTGAGTCAAGATCCATGGATTCTCCATCTGCCAGTCCAGGTACAGCTACATTCTCTTCTATACTAACCTGAAGTCTTTTCTTTGCACTGTTTTACATCAGTGAAGATACCACTGTTAGATAAGCAAGTATTGAGCAGAGCATATAATGAAAAAGGAACAATTGGGTAGAACTGATACTTACAGCTTCCTGAAAATTTCTCTCATCTGCTAGGGGATTTTAAAAGACGACTTCCTCGAACACCTTCCACTGGGACTATGTCCTCAGCAGATGATCTTGACGAAAGAGAGCCACCATCTCCTTCAGACTGTGGTAATGTTGTTTCCATACCTGAAGTCCCCAGAAGATGCTTTTTGTTTGTGTCTTTTCTTTTTAATGCGCTTAAGAAAAGTACTTTAACAAGGTGTGATTGCCAACAGCATTGTGTTTCAATACAGTGTGCATCCACTTGAGGTTAAGACCTGAAGAATAATATTCAGGTCATCTTAATGAAGTGGTGCAACATTGTCTTTATATGTTTATGTTATTCTGTGGGCAGCTGTAGAACATTTCTAGTGTCTTCACCCTGTTGAGGTAAAACAAACGATCCACTAATCATTCCCTCCAGATATTTGCATTTAAATTTAGCTGCATGGCACTGTTTTTTTTAAGATCACTTCTAAACTTTGAAGTGAAATGCACAAATACATAAGGTTGATAAGTGGCAAATTGGAAGAAAGTGGATCCAAATGTTTAGGGTAATAACTGAGATTTTACCCTTTTCAACTAAGATAAATGAGTTTAGTAATGTCTGTGCCAGATTTGACCAGGCCATTTCTAATTTTCAAACGAGTTTTGACTGTATAAAGACAATGTTGCCACAGGCATTGAAACCTGAATAACTGGATTATCAGAAATATTTCTATGGTATGTCTACAGTACTTACAAACTAATTTTGAAATATTTGTGACACTTGCTTAGTAAAGCCCTTAGGAAATTCTTTATTTCTTATTTTCTAAATGTGTACTTTGCCTTCCAGGAATGTATCTGTAGTTAACGGTATTAATTTATATCCAGATTTAAAGCATGGCAATGAATGCAAGCTTTCACTTGGAGTGGTATTCATTAGTCAATGCTTGAGCATTTAAGAAGCTTTCTGGGCAATTAACTGTATGTGCTAATTTATAGTTATCTGTAAAACAACGGGTTTTGTTCACAGAATTGTTGATAGCATTTTAAGTAAATTGCTTGGAAAAATGCAAACACAAAAAGGACCAGTTGCTATCCTTTTCAGCTTTAGAATCCTCTAGAAAATATTTTGATGTTGTTAGAGCAAACTGAGAATCAGTGATTGATTGATTGATTTGATTTTGTACAGCTTCTGCCATGAGTCTGTGTTAACTCTTCCCTGCTGCAAAGTATTTTTTTTAAGTATTTCAGGAACACTACAGGCCAAAACACAATGTCATATTTCATTCTCTAGTACAGGATTTTGAAATGCATAAAATTAAACTTTCATGAATGGTTGCCTGAAATGCAGGGCAGTTGGAATTAAATGTCCTTGTATTTTCACATTTACACAATACAGGAGAAAACAGCAATAGTGAAAAATGTAAAAATCGTTGTTTGATTCCACTTTTATGTAAGATTGTTGGGTAGTTAATGTCTGTTATGTAAACTGTAACATAATTTTGCCTCCTTGTGATTGAAATGTTTTTTTGATTATTTTGATGGTTGCCATTACCTACAGACTTCTGTGTTTTGCAGCACAGTTCTAACAAATCAGAATAAAATACTATTGCAATAGTAGATATTAGAATGATTATAACAGAGGTATTCTCTCCAGGTTTAAATGATCTCACATCTGAAACTGCAAATTCTCCAGGACCTTTTAGAAATGCTAACATGTCTAAAGCAGCACAAACACACAAACTTCGGAAGCTGAGAGCTCCATCTAAATGCAGAGAATGTGACAGCTTAGTGGTATTTCACGGAGCTGAATGTGAGGAGGTAAGTTGAAAATTAAATTGCTGCTTGGAATTTATGTAGAATGGGGAATTTTGGAAACTTGAATTACGTTTCTGTGTAAGAACTGTAGAGTTTTGTCTCATATAACCACTGTGAACTCAAAGCAGAGGCACAATGTACTAGTAAATCTTGCTTTTTTGCTCACATATGTGGTGACAAACAGCAGAGATTTCTTATGGTGTCAGATTGTATCAAGCCATATGCTTTTTTGTTTCTTCCCCTGTAGTGTTCACTTGCATGCCATAAAAAATGTTTAGAGACTTTAGCTATTCAATGTGGGCACAAAAAACTTCATGGAAGGCTTCACTTGTTCGGAGTGGAATTTGCCCAAGCTGCTAAAAATGTTCCTGATGGCATTCCTTTCATCATCAAAAAGTGTACATCAGAAATTGAAAGCAGAGCACTGAATGTCAAGGTATGCTCAAGTTTGTTCATACTTAAGTTTTAGGGACAGTCTTAAAAAAAAATTTCTCTTAAGATTATAATGCTGTACTGTCAATATCATCTGTGTTTTACAATTTTCTTTCAAATTAAAATAGAGTTGTGCTGGTCTTTTAATTTCAGGGCATCTATCGTGTGAATGGAGCCAAATCGAGAGTTGAAAAGCTTTGTCAAGCTTTTGAAAATGGAAAGGATTTGGTTGAGCTCTCAGAACTGTATGCACATGATATCAGCAACGTTCTCAAGTTGTATCTCCGCCAGGTATGGCATTGAGAGGTCAGACGGAAGACCAGAGTACTCTAGTGCATTTCTTCAGTACAACAGGAAAAGAACCCCAATCCTTTTCAGCACTCCTACAGCAGCAAATTAAACAAGTGCCTTGTATATTTGCAGTGGCTTCTTTATTTACACGTGGAGCCTGTGACAAGGACAGGGAAGGCTGCTGGTATTACAATATGTATTCCACATACATTCCATGTATGGCTCTTTTTAGTACCATACGCAGAAGAAGTTTTTGTCTACTCGTAGTAGAATTTAATTTCTAAAACCTTTCTGATTAGTGAATTTGCCTGTCTTACGTGAAGTTTAAAAGATTCTCATGTTCTTCTGTCTTCATGCAGATATGATATATTGCTGTTAATATTTGCTAACAAAAATTTCATTAAACACTCATAATGGTCATGGTGTATTCAGTATGGACGGAGTATCCATCTTTTTCTTCTAAAATAGAGCTTTTAAGCTTCATGATTGAATTTTCTAAAACAGTTTCAATATGTATGTGAAAAAATGAAGCTGGGATGTTGCCCAGTGAAATCACTGAGTCACTCTGAAAACTTGTTAACCCTGAAAGGAATAATCCTTAGCTGCATGTTCCTGTCCTCTTCCTCACACTGGCTGTTAGAGATGAGCATTCCAATCTTATCACCATTAAGTGATTTGGAAAAATTATTAAGATACACTCTGCCTATATATTCAAGTAAAAGGGTAGCGTATTACATACATCGTATCAGTTCAAGGCACTGGGCTGTATTTTGAATAGGGCTTATAATTAAAAGGAAAAAAAAGTTTTCTTCTGGTGTTACTACTTCCTTTGAAGCAGATCTGTTGGTGTGGTTTTTAGGTAAACTGTTTTAAATACAGGAGCAGTGCTAGAAACATGCAATTAAGATATTTTTAGACAGAGTTCTGAGTTAACCGTATTTGGTTGTTAAAACTAATCATGTACTATCAATATACTATCAAAGACAGGAAAAATAATTTCCCTCATAGCAATCACTTTCTTGAAATCTTTGGGTTTCTCTTAATCTTTTTTTATTGAAATTGTATTTCAATAAAGTATTGATAAATGATCAGTCCTGAAGCTATTGTAGGAAAGATTTCTGGAAAAAGGTGTAGGAAGGAATATTTTTGTTAACAGGGATTGAGTTTGAAAAAGTTGGGGTTTGAGCTAACAAACAAGGATTAAACAATGTCATCATCTAAGAAGAGATGCTAGTCCCGAAAAAGTTGAAGACAGGAAGGAAACAAGTTAAAATTCAGGTTTAAATATGTTTCTGAAATGTTTGTATTTTTTCAGCTTCCAGAGCCCTTGATTTTGTTTCGTCTTTACAATGAGTTCATTGGACTTGCAAAAGAAAGCCAGAACATTAATGAGGAGTTGGATACTAAACAGCCTAGCCCCAAATCAAAGAAAAGACAGTCAATCTGTATTGAACTTAATAGGATCATCATTAAAATTAAAGATCTTCTGAAACAGCTGCCTGTACCAAACTATAACACTCTTCAGTACCTTATTGGACACCTTCACAGGTGAGAAAATACTTTAAATGCAAACTGATGTTAAAAAATAAACAGCTACGTGCTGCATGCTAGAATGTCTTGTACCTTTTTGATGACTCTAGAGGAAGAAGTCACATACACCTCTGAAGACACTGTTCTGTTGCTGGGGTTTTTTCCATTCCATGTAATGAATTTTCAAGTGAGAGAAGACTATGAAAGAGAAATAAAGCAGGGAAAGCACTGAGCTCCATTATTCTTGATTCTCTGCTAGCACTAGGGTCAGTAGTAATTAGTGTCACATGCAGGGACCTAGATGTGATTTAAATTGTGATGTAACAAAGATTGGGCAGTGATTTGGTGGCTATTAACAGAAATGTGAAACTTGCATCATGTCTCTTAATAACCATTCTTCAGTTATATTTCACTTCCTTGTCCTCTAAATGCTGGTTTGTATGATGATGTACTAAGCTTAAGATTACCAATAAAAATTGGTAATATTGGGCTACAGCTATATTATTACTTGAAATGAGACACACTCTTTTCCCCAACCCCAGAAATGCCAGATAACCACAAATAACATTAATAAAAAGGACATTAAAACACCCATTGTGCAAAGTCTAAGCCGCTGTTAAACGCAGTCTGCACTGAAGATTCTGTCTGCCTGCCAAACCCACTTTCAGTTTCTTATTGTCTCTTATCTTTAGGCATAAGATAATATTTTAATAGCAAAAATATTTGTGAAGTAATAAAACCCTCTAACTCTTGGGGGTTTGTTTTGGTTTGGGTTTTTTTTCTCCCCTCTTTATGCAGAGTTACAGAACAGTCTGATGAAAATAAAATGTCAGCCAGCAACCTTGGCATAATATTTGGCCCAACTCTGATCAGACCACGTCAAACCGATGCTACAGTTTCCTTGTCATCACTTGTGGACTACCCGTATCAGGCCCGGGTAGTGGAGCTGCTCATAACATACTATGAAAAGATATTTGACGTTTCATTGAAACCACTTCTGAGCGCTTCTCATTCTGAAGGAACAGCTGTTATGGTCAGAGTTGCTTTATCAGCAGATGAGAGGGAGCCACAGCAGCAGAGGAAATCATTTGTTGCTCTAAAGGAAGTGAGTGACTCTTCTTGTGCTGCCATCTTAACTTCTGTATTAAATGCTGCAGCATTGCAGAGCACATTTCTAAGAAATCTTTGTGGGTTTTTTTGATAAGGAGTGCCTTTTCTCCTGAGTTCTCATTTACTTTTGCTCTGACTTTTGTTAGCAGGGTATTCAAATAGCTCCAAGTGAAAGCAGAGCTTCAGAAACAGCTGCACTGTTTTTGGAATTGAACAACAGCAAGAATACAAGAGAACAAGCAGATACATCTGTAACTGGTTAGTGTGCTGTTAACTCTGGGGGTGGGTGAACGAGGAGTCCTGTATGCATGAGATTATAGTGCATGTAGCTCTGCAAATAGACAGAAGCAAGTGATAAAACATGCTTATAACTGCTTGACATACTGTTTATTTTTGTAAGAAGAAAAGAGAATTAAATCTTAAAGGCTTTTAAGAAACCTGTGTTGATGAAATTGGAGCTTAAGGTATGTGATTAGAGAATATAACAGCATTTTGGTTTTTCCCTTTAAAAAAAAAAGCAAACACAACAAAGCCATAATTTTGCTGTGTCTGTGGATTTTTGAAATCCACTGTGATGCTGCAAACTAATACCCAGCATTTAACATATTTTGATCATTGTTTTACCCCAGAATATGTATCATTGCCACTCCCTGGAACTAAACCAGAAGGCTTTGGAAAGAGTAATTCTCTGACAGAATCATCAGCTAAGAGCATTTTGGATATCAATATTTCTGCTCAAAAAAAGCCAGGTTTGCTAACCTAACTCTAATTATTTTTTTTTCTGTTTACCTGCCTGTGCTACTACAGTGGTTTATTTTAATGTAGGTATGATTTAATGTACTTTATTTAGGAGTAACAATACGTAATCCCTTTTAATTATACTGATTCTCATCTGATGTTACCAGTTCAGTCATGTTCTGTACATTAACAGTGCAACATCCTGAAACATATTCAAACTGAAAATATTCAGGAATTGGAAGGCAGCAGCCAAAAGAGCATAGTGTCTCTGTTTTCTCTTTGGTTACAGCTGTACAGTATGTGTTTTACTGCTATTGAAATGCTAACATTTGATTAGAGTAGGATAGTCCCAGTATGTATACAAGCTATCCCTAAAAACTGTTATCCCATTAATATACCAACTGCCAGGGGGTCATTAATAAAATCTTGCTGACTTCTCTTTATATTTGGTACAAAGATCTAGTCACATCTATTTGTGTTTGTAGGTGATGCTGTGAATCCAGCTTTGGAGAAAGACAATGATCCATTCATTTCTCTAGGTGAAGACAGCTGTAAAATTAACGTATTTCCTGCAAAACCTAACCGTCAGATTACCAAAGTTCCATTGCGGGCCGCAAGGACAAAACCAGCTTCTCGCCCTGTGAGCCTGCCTGTGGACCGAATACTTCCTCCATGCGTTTTGAATGAAAGAAATTCACAAAATGTAGGAGCAGTAAGTTCAGAGAAGCTGGGCAGGAGCCCTACTATTGAAGAAGTCTCAGAGGTAAAGGCACTGCCTGCTGTTGATACCTGCTGCAGACTTCCTTGTTACGACACCCAGATGCTGCGAAAAACGTGGGACAAGCAGTACAAACAGTATGATATCACAGCAAGGACAGCAATGATCGTCACTAATGTGCCCCAGGAGAATCGAGCACTCGAGAGTGGAACTGCAGGTGCTTTATCATCATGCAGCCTTGGTAACAGTTCAGCTAATGCCATTCTTCCTAGTAAGCCATATTCTGTTGTTGGGTCAGGAAGGACAGCAACAGAAGAGAATGGTCCTGATGTTAATCCTGCTGCCTTTAGGGCACCAAGAACATTGCAGCCACCTCCAGGGACATTTTATAAACCACCTTCTAACAAATCAAAAGAAAATGGAGATGGTTCTTGTGATAAAGCCTGTGCACCAACTAGTGCTGGCTCTGTGCTCCACCAGGATAATGCTGTGAAACTGGCTAGGAGCTCTGCACTTCTGTCAGGTGATCCTGAGCAAAACACAAATGAACAGAAAGCTAGCTCAGAGGATGTTCACCCCGCAGATCTGAAGCCTGCTTACCATAGACTGAGACCAAAAAGGATCCAAGAACTGGAACACAGGGAAGCTCATTTTGTATAGGGTGCAAATTCCTTTTGGACTATATGCAATTTGTTGATGTTGCCAGTGGAGGCTTCCCTTTGCCCCTGTATCCTTTGCCTTCCCTTGAGAATCCCACTTTTGTGCCATATTGGAGTTATTTTTATATATGCAGCATTTTAAAATTGGGGGGAGGGCTGGGGAATTGTGAATGAAATAAGTCAAACTTTTTGTAGTTCAGTAGCTTTCAATAAAGATGTAATACATTCCCAGTCTAGACACATTTAATGGGTTCATTGAATAAGACACTGAGCTTCATTTCATTGTGTGGAATGGAGTGCTTATTCATAGAGAAACAGCTATTATTCTTAATAGATGTAATAAAAATGGAAGATTTAATGTTCACTGTCTAAGCATAAACCAAAGCTTGTGCTTTGCTCTGTAAAAGCATTTGTTAATTTTTCTAATCTGTGCAATTAAAGCTTTGCTCCTGAACAGGCTTACATACTGGCCAGCATGGCCATAATTATGTATCATATGTGTATATTTTAGACAGACATGGTTATCTGTTGCCAGTTTTCTATGTTGTCACTTTAATTTTTTTTTTGTACAGCAGGGATGCACTTACTGAGCTTTACTATTCAGAAGCAGCAATCAATTCACATTTGGTTTCTTGTATGACTTAGCGAGTGGGGCAAATATGCACAGCCTGTTTCATTTGGATGCCCTTCTGGAGACACTGCAGTGGGTGCTGTCTTTCCCAGGTGAATGAAAAGGCAGTGATTTGCTTGCTATAGATCAGTTTCACCACTTTAATCTGGTGTAACTGAAATGAAGAGCTTTGTTTCCAAGCTTCAGTGAAACAGCTGAAAATAACCAAAAATCAGCAGTAGTCGGTGCATCTAATGGTTTTCACTTTGTATTAAATGGTTTTTATGTGTACATTGTGTTATATTTGCTTTAAAATATATTAACGTGTTAACATTTCAGTGACTCTATGGCTTCTCTATCTGGATTTCTTCTAACTTATTAAAATACAGATATTTGGCCTTTGCAATAGTATAGTACTCTGCTGCATCTGTCTTCTGGGACTAGGAGGTGGCACGCTTTTCTTAATGGGATTACAATTTGCATGACCCTTTCTTGCATACTGTAGAGTACAGTTATTTTGGCATGGTACTTTCCACTGATGTAGGAACCAAGACGGCTCTCAAAGGCCAGCAAAGACAAGGAATCACCTTTCTGTTTTTACAACAGGAAATACACTGGACTTTCTTGCTCCATTACCTTTGTTCCATTACCATCTTCCAAAAATATCCCAGATAAAATCCCACACTCTGGTGGACATAATCTGATTTTAATTTCCACAACTCAGAACACTGAACTACTGATTCCGTGTCGCATTTCCACAGAAGCAGGGCTTGCATTCTCGGCAAAGGCCATGCTATCAATGGATGGTTCTAGCCGTGCCAGAGGCTGTTTCTTTGGGGAGCTGCCTCATGCTACAGAAAAGCTGAAGATCCCAGATGCTGCTCTCTGCCCAGACTGGTGTTGTGAGTTGCATAACAAAATACGTGAAAAGGCTTCTTGAGATATATGGGAATTTGTTCTCCTTTGACAATGGAGGAGTGGACTATACCCCACACAACTGGTTAGTGAAACATTAAAGATACTATAGCAGAATTTTATAGCACAGCTGTGGAAGGATGATGCTGATCAGTATTGATTAGGACCACAAGATGGGAAGATAACTTCTGAAATACCATTAAATTTATTGTCTCACTATATTTAAGTGTTTTAGCATGTCAACCACTGGATAGAGTAATGGCTTAAGAAATTAATTAAACTTCTCAGCTGAATAGTAATTTAAGAAAGCTGTTCACCTAGTGAGATGGAGGGTCTCTAGTACTCCCCAGAGCCTGAGCTGGAGCATTACAACAGTGAATACTAACCTGTGAGGAACACAAATGTTTGTTCATCAAGTCATAATATCAGTTTTTACTGGTTGTTGCCATACTGCTTTTCATGTAACATCTGCTTCCATGTTTTGCTAGTGAAAGATTTCTGCTGTTGTACAGGTGCTTCGGGTCTCTGTTGTGTTTCCCACAGCCCTGGAGGTGCCAGCGGGCTGGGCCGGGAGTGAGGGCCGCAGCGCCTGGTGCTCGTGTGGGGATGAGTAGGTGTATTACAAACGCACGTTATTTCAGGAAAAATACCAATTTAAAAAGATTTAGGTGTGCCAGCTTTATACTGTCTTCGACTGCTTTTACGTAATACAAGCGAAGGAGCAAGGACACGTCTTTAGAAACGGAAACCTTTGAAGCCTAGGTAAGAGCTGTGCCTCTGCAGCCCAGCAGCGACACTGGTGGAGGGGCTGCGGTGCGGGGGCCGGGGTGTTCTTCCAGAGCCTTCCGGCAGGCCGGGGACAGGGCAGCCTGCGGGGAGGCAAAGAGGCAGTGGCTTAAGGGCCGGTGTGTGACTTCTTAATTTGTACATTTTCGTAAACGTTTGCACGAAGACGTCACGGCCGTGTTGTGTTCGGGCTCGTACAGAGGGCCCGCCCGTCGTGTGAGGGAGCGGGGGACGGCGGCCGCCCCACCGGCGCGGCAAGGAGCTTGAGGAGCCAGCCACGGCAGCAGAGCTTTAAGTCTGGTGGAAGACTGGCTTCCTTTTGAACTGGAAATGTGCCTAATGGCCCCTCTTGTTTCTTTCGGTTCTCATGCAGATTTCCCGAAGTCTTGCTTTGAAATGGTGGAACTGCAGCAATCCCACCCACCTGCCCCAGGTGACAGGCTGTGGGTCATGCAAAGTTGCCAGAACCGTGCATCTTGGCCTCCGGGGAGGAAATCTTTTTCTGACAGATTTGTTTGGTAATTGCATTTTCTGAAGTCGTAATGCACTGCCTCATCCTCCTTAAAGCTTTGGCAGAGTACCGACTTCTATAAGTCGGTGACCTAATTAGTCATGACAGCTGTTTGTTTAGTAGGGCCCCTGATGCTACCAGAACTACCCTTCTGAAACCATCTTCAAATACAGGGTTTGTTCAGATCTGAAGAAACACATTCAGAAATATCAGCCTCCTAGTACAGACTTGATTGTGCTTGTGCTGGTCACATTGGATATTTAGGAGGATTTTTATTCTGGAGTCCTTAAACTCACAGGTTGAGCTGTTCTGTATCAAGCAGGGGATTAAAACAATCTCCTTACAACTGAGCAGTGTTATTCTGCGAGTGCTAACTGCATCTAGGATATGTGTTTCTTTGCTGCCAAGCTGAACATTCCTTCAGGAACCTTTCAGCAGTGCTCGTACATGAGGTAAGCTTTTGTGGTAAGTTTTCAAGGTTTTTGTTACTTCTCTTTAAGAAGTCTGTGTTTTGCTTGCAAATCCATGAACTCTTCAGCTTTTGTAGTGTTGCAGAGGCCTAATGAAGCTAATCTGAAAGCTGACACAAAACACTCTGTGAAGGCAGTGCACATATGGTAACTTAGAGCATGTTTGTACTTTTTGAGTGACTTTACTAAATACCACTGCGGCTCATCGTACAGAGGGATCTCAGAGCACGTAAACTTAGTTCTGCTTGGGTGAGACTAAACTGGAACATGTGCTTCAGCAGCATACCTGACGTGCTGCAGCTGCTATTGCACGTTCAGTCTATGACTGGAGCTCATCTGAAGTAACCCTTATGCAATTAGTGTGTGGGTCCTGGGTCCTCAGCACTCACTGTTTGACTATAAAGCTGCTCTTACTGGGCCATCCCACTTGTCAGTCTACACATAACATGTTGAGAAAATGGAACAAACCAAATGTTACAGCTTTCCATTAGCAAGGTGTGTATGTGGAAAGGACAGGGAATTTCTGATATTTACAAATGATGTTATTTAGAATAATCATAGAACTAAGTTTCACAGGAGGATTCTTTGGAGACAAGCCTTTCTGAATAAAATGTTCTACCTGCATGCCCATCTATATTTGTAGAGGGGAATTCTTTTTCTAATTTAGAGATCCAAGGTATCCTTGTAAGTGTTTCACTCACAGGTAGAAGAAAAAGCTATCCTTCATCTTCCAAAATATCAAATGTTTGAGGAAGGTGAATGCTAGGAAAATCCTCACTCCTCAACCATTAAGCAGCTGGATGACAGAATGGTGTCTCTATGAAGTAAACTGAATTACACCAGAAATAAAAAACATGCCTTCTTGTTTCTACTTTATCTGCTTTTTACTTGTTTATCCGCAGATTGGGGTCGTTAGGTCACTGCTGGGTTTGCACGTGAATGGCATCTGTTTAAAATTCCACATTTCTCTGTGCTTGACATGGAAGAGTCTGGTTGTGATTGTCTTTGATTCGTAGAATTACATCTTTCAAACAGAAGTTTCATGGGGCCTTTACTTAGTTTCTCTGATTTTTTTGATTATTTGACCCCTGCTTGCCAGAATTTCCCATTCTTGTCCCTCAGGTCACTTACCTATTTTGCAGACGGAAGCCTCTGAAATGCATAGGAAACACCTAGAAAGCTTCAGTTTGGGTTTTCCCCAGTAATTTAAGATAGCTGGGTGCAAAACTTAGAAAGCCCCAACCTGTGTTGCCCCACTCCTACAGTTAATCTGGGCAAAATTGTGTTAGCATTAGTTGTATTAGCTTTCTGGTGAGCCTGTGTCTAGGGACGTGCTCTTCTACATGCATAAGAATATCTCACTGGTTAAGAAGTGGTTTGGGTGCTGGAAAGCATTCTTGAAAATTAGAAGTGCTGGCCCGTGAACACACCCAATAAACATGAGTGTGCATATTTTCAATGCTGTCTTTTCAGGTAATTTTTAAATTCTCTTAGTTTTAGAGAAATATTTGCTTGTGATGCTAGACAGATTACTGGTGATGTTTTTATAATTTGCTGGACAAACAGCATTTAATCAGACTTGATTTTGTAGTCAAAAGTCAGAAATAAGCCTGGAAATAAGAAAACAAATAAAATGCTGGTATTTAAAACAGCTGTTAAAACTATGGCATATGTGTGTGAGGTAAGGGGACAACACAACACATGCCATGTGACCCTGTGTATTGCATGTAGGTGCTTAATGAAGCACATCACAGGGAACTTCTATATTGTCAGATACCTACTGTAGGCATAATGAAAGAACTACCACCAACTATCTATTTCCACTTACTGCTTTCTTTACATTAAGGGAATGTCTCATGTTTTGTTGCTGCTGGCAACAAACTACAGATTTTTAGGAAATAGCTAAGTCATAGTGACAACTGTGGGTAGAGCTACTAGGGAAATTGTGCAGTGTGCTCCATAAACTGAACTGTATTTTGCCTTCCCATGTAAAATGATAAGTTCCACATAAGCTTTCTCTGTTTACTTCTAAAGATCTTTGTAAAGCTAAAAAGCAAAAATGGGTCACAGGAGCAGCTGATGCAGTTGACCATAGAAAGCAAAACATCATCCAATTGTGATGTAAAAAATCTAATTAGGAGAGATTAGTTTAATCTGTTCGAGCTGTCTCTGTGAACATGTGGACAGCAAAAAAAGATTCATTTTCTTAAAATAACTTGCCTTAGGATTTTAGGGTTAAAATGCTTGTTTGCTGAATAAAACTATTAAATTTATCTGTTTGCCTCGGACATAGCATAGTGCTTAAACAGAGTCTACAGCCAAGCAGTAGCAGCAGTGCTAGTTTCTCTGCTTTCCACTGCAAGTAGTCAGCTAGCTTCTATCTGTGGCTTTTTAAAGCTTTGTTTCTCTGTCTAGATTAAAGCAGGCTGTGTCTCAACTGTAATATGAACATATGCCCAAGAGAATTAGATTCTATGGCCATAGAAACATAGAATAAATCATTAAGGTTAGAAAGCACCTCCAAGACTGAGTCCAGCCTTTGACCAAAAACACAACATCAATTATACCAAAGCACTTAGTCCAGTTGTTTCTTCAACACTTCCAGGGATAGTAACTCGATCACCTCCCTGAGAAGCCTGTTCCCATATTGACAACTCTTTCAGTGTAAAAGTTCCTCCTGATGTCCAGCCTTAATCTCCCCAGGCACAGCTTGGACCATGTCCTCTTGTCCTGTCACTGGTTGCCTGGGAGAAGAGGTTGACCCCACCTTGCTACACCCCCTTTTCAGGGAGTTGTAGAGAGCAGTAAGTTCTCCCCTGTCTCCTCCAGACTAAACCCCAGGTCTCTCAGCTGCTCCTCGTAGGCCTCACTCTCCAGACCCTTCACCAGCTCTGCTCCCTTCTCCAAACATGCCACCTCCGTG
>WBMZ01004623.1:0-93097 GCA_013400975.1 Atrichornis clamosus | reverse complement strand
GAGGTGTGGCCTCACCAGTGCCGAGTACAGGGGAACACTCACTGCCCTGGTCCTGCTGGCCACACTATTTCTCATACAAATCAGGATTGTATTGCCATTGGCCTTCTTGACCACCTGGTCACACTCTGGCTCATGTTCAGCTGCTGTCAATCAGCAGCCCCAGGTCCTTTTCAACTGGGAGCTTTCCAGCCACTCCTAACCTCTAGCACTGCCTGGGATTGTTATGACCATTTGGCAAATGGTTGTCACAATGGCTAACCTCCAGTCATCTGGGACCTCCCTGGTTTACGAGGATGGGTGATAAATGATGGAGAGTGGCTTGGCTAGCTCTTCTGCCAGTTCCATCATTACCCCAGGTGAATCCCATCCTGCTTCATAGACTTGTGAGTGTCTGTGTGCCACAGCAGGTCACTACCTCCTGATGGATTGCAGGGGGGGGGTTTCTGCACCCTATCCCTGTCTACCTGCTCAGGGGATTGGTTGCTGCCTGAGGATAACCAATCTTAATATTGAACACTGAGGATAGGAAGGCATTAAGTATCATGGCCTTTTCCTCATCCTTGATTACAATGTTCCCCTCTGCATGCACTAAAGGATGGAGATTTTCCTTGGCCCTCTTCTTGTTGTTAATGCATTTATAAAAACACTTTTTATTATTTTTCACAGTGGTGGCCAGATTGAGTTCTAGCTGAGTTTTCACCTTTCTAATTTTCTTTCTACATGACCTAACAATGTCCTTGTACTCTTCCTGAGTTGGCTGCCCCTTCTTCCAAAGGTGACAGCAAAAGTGCCCTATTCAGCCATGGCTGGTCTTCCCTGCTGGCTCATCTTTCAGCACTTAGGGATGGCCTGATCCTGTGCTTTGTTATCGTTTGTGAAGGAAGCCAGGTTGCAGTGGTTGGTTTAGGTGGCACATGTGCACAGAGCCTGGAAGGCCCTGCGATGGCACTGGGAAAGAAGCAGTGTGCTGAGTGCAGGGCTCTGCACTCAGAGCTGCAGTGTGCTCTGGGGGAAGTCTAGAGAGTGTTAAATTCAGTGAAGCAGTTTTGTGGAGGGTTCCCAAAGGTCTTCCCAAAGCCCTGTGAAGAAGAAAGAAATAGGTAAGCACTGCCACATTCTTCTTTTTTTTTTTGAGTAATGAAGGCTGTATTGTTGTTCAAATTCTACTTGGAAGAACAATCACTGGGAAGCTGTGATACTTACACAGACTCATTGCCCAGCAT
Organism: Atrichornis clamosus; assembly: GCA_013400975.1. NCBI lineage: Eukaryota > Metazoa > Chordata > Aves > Passeriformes > Menuridae > Atrichornis > Atrichornis clamosus. The sequence continues at coordinate 91,874 of WBMZ01004623.1, read as the reverse complement.
GTGCACTGGTGGGAGGTTTTGCTGCACTGCTCTCTTAGCCCTTAGTCAAAATCTGTAAGGAATTTAGTGTTCACTCAGTGCTATTTTCCTTCTGGACCCAACTATACTCGCTGGAGGAAATCTATGTTGAAGATGTGAAATGAGCCATTTAATGCTGATATGTAACTTGATTTAGTAATTCTACTTGAAGTAGGACAGAACTTGTTGAAAAGCTCTCTGAATGCATCTCTGGAGCTCTGAGTCTGAACATACAAGGTCATGTTGCATTTAGCTTAATGTATTCTTCTGTGAACTTGCAGTTTGCTGGCATTGTAGAAGTTCTAGAAAATATAAAATTGAAAATCAGAGTATAAAAATGGAATTTTTTTTTTCCTACTCTCCTGGTGGTGTGAAACAGTTGCTTTTGTGTTTCACTGTCTCTGTTCTTAGAGAGTGATGGTCCATGAAGAAATATAGCGACCTACTTGTATATCTGCACGTACAGGTGTTACAAGAACAAACTTCCCAGGCCTTTCACAAGGGAAGTATGGCAACAACAAGGACACTAATTTGTCAGAAAATTTTGTGAAAATTAATGGAGTGAAAAAAAATCATCTTCTCCAGTTACTGCAGTTCTGATTTGTCTAGAAATGCTAGAACAAATTCCCAGCATCTAAAGCATTGTCTCCAGCAGAAAAAGAACACTTATGCCACCTTCACGAAACAAGTGAAGCTTAGAGAAAATACAGAAAATCTCAGAAACTAAGTTTTGAAGTAGTGGAAAAGATTTCTGTCTTCTCTAAGGCCTTGTCAGCAGACATACAATTGAAGGAATTTGCTAATAAAGTTACTGAGGGTGATACTTGTTTGTGGTGATAATATTAAGGAAGAATTTATAGACATAGCATTATTCTTAACCTGATGGGAATGAGCAAGGCTGTGACAATGTCTATTTCTGGAAGTCAGGCTCCTTTAAAACAGCAGGAACATACCATAACAATTAATAGCAATTATTAAATTCAGAAGACAGTGGCTTTAAGAAATACTTAGTTCACAGAAATTCTTATTAGCTTTTGATAATGAGGTGTAATTGGTATAGTATATGCAGGGTAAGAGGACCCTTTAGTAACTGCTGTTGACAATCTGGAGGCTGAGAATCTTTTTCTGGCCCTCCAGGATGAAGTCAGGGAAGAGGTATTGTTTGTTGTTGGCAGCCAGTCAAAATATGAAACGTTACATGATGCTAATTTTCTTATCTCATTTCTGGGCCTCACCATGACTCACATCACATAAAGTAAAATACAGAAATATTTAATTCACTGCATGACTCTCTTCAGCCTCCTGTACTGTCAGCTGAGAAATAACTGGCTAACTTTATTCCTAACCCGGACACCTTTTGTGGTTCCAGCTAGAGCACAGAATATGTGCTGTCTAACTCAAAGGTATGGGTGATAAAACCAGAAAGTGAGTAAAGAAAAGGCCTTTTAAGTTATTGTTTAATGATATTTTAAACCTTTGTCTTTTTCCTCTTAATTTTGTGCTGGAGGTTATAAGATAGGTTTGAACTTTTAGAAACTAGATTTTTAAAATTAAAATAAAATAACATATATCTTCTGATTTAAATTCAGTATTTAGATTTATTATACTCTATATTAAAACTAGCAGTAATGACTGATGTAACCAATTACTTCTTTCACTTTCTTGTATTCTGTCAACAGTATATATGAGGTTTTTTTCTGAGTGTATTCAGTAAATCATTCTTCCATGTTATAGTATGAACTGCTAGGGGGAAAGAAAGAAGATAACAAAGCAAAAAAAGAAGAGATTTTTTTTATTTTCTTGAGCTGGGGCTTTGTTAAGAGTCTTTCCATGTTTCAGTAGTATTCTGGTGATAGAACCATGTTATTTTGTAGGCCCTTAAAATCAGCCCATGGAAAAGAAATCAGTCCCTGCAAAAGGAAAATTAACAAAACACAGATTTTCATATGCCATGAGTATATGTCACATCCCTTGGACAAGTTGTCATCAGGCTGCAAGCTTGTGCCATTCTAAATAGTAACAGTCATAATTTGCATTGGGTTTTTAGTGAAAAACTGAATGAACAGTTCATAAATGTATGGATCTCTTTCTGATTTTAGGAGAATGTTGATAACTATGTAAATAAACTTCTTTTTGGAAACTGAATTTCTTTCTAATTGCAGCAGTCCCAAGCCACCACTGCTTTTATGAGTAGGGTGCTGCCCTTAAAGAGTGAAGATAGATCTCCACCATGACTAATCACTCCAGAAGTTCATGTACCTCCTCAGTGCAAGTGGAGTTCTCCACACATTACTGCTAGGTAATATTTTTTATCATGGTTCTACTCCACTTTTTTATTACAGTGTTTGGCTCTGCTTAAATTAGTAGAGCTTGAATATTAATCACACAAATCTATGTTAGTCTGTCTGAGTAATGCCCAGATAGGAAAGGATATTTCAGGATTGAAATAATTATTCTCTATTTATTCTGTGCTGCTACAGAATCTGAGGCTTATCTGTCCAGTATCTTCTGACTGCATTATTTAAGTTCTTCTTTTCCTAAAGTTTTGTCTCATATTCACCTGTCTTAATTCAGATTTCAAAGCCGTATAAGGTTAACTCACATCCCTGAAGCTGCTCCATTTAGGAAGGCAAGGTTCTTTCCCTTTTACTCCTGGTGAAGGCTTTAAAACAAACTAGTCTGGGGAGATATAAGTGTATCCTTGTTCATCCTAAAATTAGAAATGATTCTAAAGTGTGTCTGATGAACAATATAGAAACATTCTGAAAGTTTTATGTATGTTGATTGAACTTCATATATTAATGCCATAACTTAAATAGTTATTTTAAGTACTTTTAAATTCTACTCATGTAGCAGAGTCTTAACTTTGGCAATCAATCTAGTAGTCACTTTCTTGTAGAGCAATTTTCTGGCCCTTTATGCATATTAATTAAGTTGTCTGTCATTGAGTTACTCCTCTTATACAGAATGCCTCCCTGTCACTATCAACAAATATAACTAGCAAGGTTCAGTTAAAAAAAATCTTGAAGGTTACATGCAAGCACAATCTGTATAACCTTACTTACTACCCCTTTCTTCCCCCCGAGGCTTACTGGGTTTGACTACTTTACTTTTCTTTTATATAAACTAATGCCCAGTAGTAAAGCCATCTTGTCGTGGAAATAAATAGTTTGAAACCACAGATTTATTCTGATAAATGATGCAACAGTTAACTGCCTTCATTACACGCAAGTCCAAGTTAATAGCCAGATTCAATGTTAATGACTTTTTTTATTCGAAAGAGATGTTTTTCCTCTCTACTGCTTTTTGGTGCTGATAAATGTGTCACAGGAAATAGCCTCCAAACAAAGGAAACTCACAATTTTTCATGTATGATAGTGTATCAAGTGCAAAATTAAATGGTGCAGACAATGAAAGGAACCGATCTCTATGATAACATAATCTTAAAATAAGAACAGAAAGCTGTTATTTTGCTCCAAGGTCTGTTTCTGCTGTCAGCTGAGAAATGGCAATGCATCTTTTGCCACAGGGTAACCACAGAAGTGTTGATGCTGAAGAATGAGCTTCTTTAGGCAAGTCAGACTCCTACTCTGGAAGAACTGGATCCTTCGGAAAAGACAAAAGGTAAAGTATTAATCTTTGGATTTCAGCTTTGGACCATGCACTCCACTGGATTAAGTGACTGGTATGTTCATCAGCATGTAAAAAATCTCAAATCCCTCGAATCAAATGTAATCTTTGTATGGGCCTATTGTCTGGGATCTTGTCTGGTGCAGTTTGCAAGGCTGTTCTTTACAGACCAAACAGAGAATACTTGTGTTGGGATTTTCTTTGACAAATTGTATTGTGTACCAGAAGAGTTGTGGGTAGTAATATTTATATATTTTCACATTAAAAGATCTGTTGTCAGAAAATACAATGAGTACCATTCAGTTCAGGGAGGTTTGATTCCTAATTTTAGATTGCTCTTCACACTCAGCTGCTCTTAGGCATGATTCTAGTTAGGATCTTACTGTTCACATAAATTTTGTCTTTTTTGGTATGGCTGAATGATGTAAATAAAGCAAAATCCAGAAGTATTTTAAGTACTTCAAATCCTCTTAGATTTTACGGCATTTTGTCTTACAGCAAATTTATCTATTACTTTTCACCTTATTTCATCATTGCTCTGTTTATTTTTTCTTTAAGCTAAATTTTCTTAGTGTGAAACAAAATTTCAAAGTAGAGTCTTAGTTATCTGATGTACTGCAACTATTTCTATCCAGAAAAAGAAGTCCCTTTGTCTGGTTTCCAGTGTTTTTCTGTGAGGTCCTACAGAGACGGACGCCCTGTTTCAAATGACAAATTATTTTAGAAGTGTATTACGGCATCTGTGAGGCTGTAATAGTCATGCAAACAATTTTGCCATAATGACAGATCAATAGTGTCAAACTGAACCATGGGATGAGTTTAAATGTTTACCCTATGCTGACCTGATTTGGTCATTAGGAATGGCTCACATGCTGAAATTTCCAGGATCAAAGGATTATGTAATTTTCTTCACAGACATTTTGAATGTCCTTTCCTTCATAGCTTCCTAGCAGAATTTCTCCCTCAATGTACATTGTCATCAAAAGCTGATGCATATAACATTGCAGCTCATGATTTATTGCAATGTGAAAGTTGCAGATCCATATTTGAGTTTAGGACCCCTTTTGAAACTGGACTTCAGTTACTTGCTGTCAAGGAACTGTCGTAGTTTTGTTCTCAAGTTCAGAAAAAACAATGCCAAATGTCTTTCTGCTCTTCAAATGTGTGTACTGAGAGGAATGTTTATTAATTTTTAACAAATTTATATTTGTAGAATTCTTCAGTATTTTCAGCGAAATATGAAGTAGTGTGTTATTTGTGCAGATCTGCTCAGCTATGAGACCTAAAGTGCCTGCTTGTCTTTCAGGAATTGTCTTCACTTTTGTTTACTTTTTCCTATAGAATTTTCAAAAATTCTCATTGGTGTTTCCAGATGTTGCTAGAGGTTCTCTTCTCTGATGATCATTCCTAGCTTGTAAGCACAGTGATTTAATCCACTCTGAAGAGTAAAATATTTCACAGCAGAATCAGTAAAAATTATTCTCTCTTTAAGAGTACAAACTTCCCTGCTTATTTGTCCTTACAGAGAAACAAGTAGCCAAAACAAAATTTCATAATGTCAAAAGTAGCTATAAAATGTGTTTTGGGAAAATCAGACTGGTTTTTTGTTAACCATCATGCAGTACCATAAATGGAGACGTGCAGTCTTCTGCTCCAGTTCATCATTTAGTCTAATCTATTTCACAAGACTTCATTGCAGAGTCAACAGCTGATCCACAGCCAATATAAGCTTGTCACATTTATGTAGTCTTATCACTGTGCTTGCTCCATTACAGCTGTCTGGATATTACATTCTCAGTGCATGTTGCTGAGAATTCTTATTATTTATCATGTGGTTCTTCAGGCTTATGGGCTGCTTTCTGATACTTCCAGTGAATTCTGAGACACCTTTTTGTACTCGGGATAAGGTCCATAGGAAAGAATCAGAGGGCTGACAGCACTGGTCTGTCCTTATCGCATGACACATTGTGGACTAGGTTGAAAGTTTCCCTCGTGCTTTAGACTTCAATCTTTTGCAAACCAGTTAACTCAGACAGAAAGGAATTACCAAATTGAAGAGTGAGGATTTTGTATTTCCTCCGGATGAAGAAAGAATCAACATCTGAGCATTTACACAGATTAACTCTGCAGCAAAGGTGGCAACCAAGGAGTCTCCCCAGTTCTTGCCACTCTGAATTTATGTGTGTGTAGTGCTTGTCCCAAATGCCTCACCAAATGGATGGCACTGGCTGTTGATCAGACCTCAGGGACCCTGCTGAGCAGGGTCTGTAACACTGTGTTCTGAACTGTGCACAACAGCTGTCAGGTTTCCTTCTCTAGTCACTGTGTAATCTGCCCTTTGCTGCTGGTAAGATTTTGTCTGGCTTTAAAAAGATCAGGCATTCAAAACTTCCTAGGTGATGGTAGGTGGGGTTTTTTGTTTATGTTCTGTTTTAAAAAAGAAACCCTTAAGAGGAAAAATATGAAATAGGAAATTGTTGCCTGCTATAAATTTTCTACCCTTGTGCTGTAAGCATATGTTGTGCTTAACTAAAGCTATTAGACAAAGTCATAGTGGAAAAAACAGGGCAGTTCCCAAAAAACAGTTCTTAATTGTGCTGTGGAGTACCTTTTGCCCAAAACAACATTCACATGTTAGCCATCTTGTCTTTGGCTCTGCTGCTATGTGCATTATTATTACATATTTGGTACCTGGCTGGGAGGGAGGAGGGAGCAAAGGTGAAGAAGCAAGGAGGGCTTTCCTCTACATGTGATACAACCGTGGTTCTGAAGATATTTTGTCCTGGCTCTTACAGGGAGGAGTAAGAAAGTGCCACGTGTCTGGACACAAAATTCCCATTGCTGTTCCTCAGAGTCCAAAGCCTGTGTTGCAGGATCAAAGGGGTTTAGTTTCAAACCTCTGCCAAAACACACAGAGGCAGTAAAACAAACTGAAACACAGGAGTGGAGGAAACAGACTGAAAACCAGGCAGGAAGTTGCTCTGTGGTATAGCAGTGCCCTTGATTTTCTGTCATGACACAGGAGACTGTTCTAAGTGTATTGAAAGATCGGGATCATAAAGTGGCCTTTGATGGGGTCTTCTATGTTATTGAGTAAGGTGTTTGATCTGAATGTATACATTTTTACCAGGATTAGGAAATTAATAGCATTTAAATTAATGATGTAACTTAGTGACTCTATGCTGGTCTATTTGTAAAATTTATTTTTAATTTATTTTTCTTCTTTTCTAGCTTCGTTTTTTAGTGGAGCTTGTATGGCCTCTGTCATTATTTCTTGCCCTTGTCTGGCTGAGGAAGGCGAATCCACTGTATCGCCAACATGAATGTAAGAATGTTTCAGATGTTATAATGATCTGACTGGTTCTAGGTAATGGCTAGTATTGTCTAGTGGCAAAAGAACAGACTTTGCTTCAAGTAGCTTGGTTATTTGTAGACATATAGTGTAAGAATTACCAGTGAGCAGATTAAAAATAAAGCTTTAGTTTTCCTGTGAGATGCTTTCTGGTCAGACTTACCTGAGGTCTCAAGATTCTATCCAGTTTCGGACTTCTGTGCTTCTGTTACTGAGAAAGTACTACCTCACTACCTATTTAAAAAAACCTCACATTAGCTCAGAATTAATTTCTCTTCAAAATAGCCATATTGCTTATATTAGTGGCTTCTTTTTTCTTGGTAAAAGATAAACCTACATGATTCCTATGACATTCCTTCTGTAGGGAGCCAGCTCATCATGCTATTTGGATTCACAAAGGCTGCATTAGAAAAGATGCCTAACAATTCATATTTTGTGTTTCGTTTCTCTAGGTCACTTCCCAAACAAGGCAATGCCATCAGCAGGAACACTGCCATGGTTACATGGCATCTTCTGTAACATGAACAATCCCTGTTTCCACAGCCCAACCCACGGAGAGGGTCCAGGTGTAGTGTCCAACTACAAAAATTCCATGTAAGCAGAGCTGTATGTGTGAGATTGGATTGCAGGAATATAGGCCTGCTAGGCAGCTAATAGCCTGCTTTTGGCACCTGTTGAGCATTCATGGGCATGAATGATGCAAGGAGAAAGAATGGAGTATCCTCACCTTGCTTAGAAAGGTCCCTCACTGCACCAAGGAATATTTTGAAGAGTTGTTCTGTGGTGTAAAGTAAAAGGGAAGATAGTAAGACACCAGTGTGCAAACAGTGAAAACCAAAAATTTTCAGGTTTAACACATTGGTTTCGTGCTAACGGTGGTCAGCAAAGTTGAAATGGTTTCATTCTAACAATGGTCAGCTCACAATCATAGGTTTGGGCCCTTTAGAGAAAGACTTCAGTACTAGTCTGTAGGGAACACGTGTTCCCTTAATAAAATCTGTCTTTTCTCTTGTTGACTACTTACTGAATGTATTGGGACAAACCTTTTTGATAAAAGAACATGAAACCCCTAAGCTTTCTTTTCTCATCACTAGAGTTGTCCCTTCTGAATGAGAGCTCTGATGAAGTAGCAGCAAATAAAAACCTGCACTGCCAGTTCTTATACAGCACCTGTTTTGGCTATATACTTGTGAGACTTTAAGAAGGACATAACCTTCAGATACTAAGCTTATTTGCAAAATAGGAGAATGGGAGATTTCCAGACTATTATTGAAAAAGGGCTGTGGGAGTGTTTTATTGCATTGTTTGTTACAGCTGAGTCATGAAAGACATTATAGTATACAAGGACCCTTAGAGTAAAAACAAACCTGTCAGCCTAAATAGAAAAAAATGCTTCAAATCTCCCTTGGCAAAGTCCACTTTGGAGCATCCAGTGATTAAAATTCATGAACTAACAATGTCAAGGCCAATGAAGATCAAGTCATGTGAAAGTCTGCAACGTTGACTTAACTTAAAATTTGACCTTTTGTTCCTGGTGAACAGGATTTAAAATAGTCAGCTGAACATTTTTTGTGAGGTACAGTCAAACACAGTGAAGCTAGAGGGTTCTGTTTTCTGTACATTTTGGCTTTTCTCGGTTGCTTGTTACAGAGATTGTCACTTTGTCAGTCCAAGTAAATTCAGTGTGTTACAATGGACGTAAATATGTTGTTTTCTGAAAGAATTTGATCCTTCCTGTTTGCTGTTTTCTGTAACATAAAATTAATCATGTGGACTGAGATATACCATTCCATGTATGAAAAAACATAACAGCATTAAAGAAGTGTAATGGCATCCCCTGAGAATAAAGATTTTTTTATGCTTGTTCATAAACACAGAACCTGATTGCATTCCTGCGTGTTCTAACCCAGAACCAGTAGGTGAACAGCTGCCTGTGACCATTTTTTACTTGTGTTTTCCTGCTACTCCTAGAAGGGACCTAAGCACCACCCAAAAATTGAAGGTGACTGATGTGAGAGGGGGAGGATGATTCTGTTTCTGAATCATTCCATGTCACTTACCTGGCTGAGCAGGGCTGCTTGTGCCCAGAGTGCCCCATTTAACTGCTGGAGCTGAGCCTGGGCTAGAACCAGGGCAGAATTGCACCATAATTGTGAGATGTGTGCTGTCTGGGGAAGGTCCTGTCTCCACAGCAAGATCAGCATGAAGAAAGTGTATGAATGGCCAACCCTCTGCAGCACCAGTAGCCCTCATTAACCTTCTGTGGACTTCAAAATCTAACTGAATCCCAGACTACCTGAAATTGAGGACAGAACAACTTATTTTTTCTTCCTCCCTAATACACAGAAAGTCAGCTTTGCTTGCTTTTTTTCTTTTTTTTTTTTTTTTTTTTTTTTTTTTTACATGAAAGGTTCTCAAGAATCATGAGTCTTAGATTGCTGTTTGTTCACTATTTCTCCTTTCAGCCTTGCAAGGGTATATAAAGATGCTCAGGAGCTTTTACTGGAAGCCCCTGAAATCCGTGACCTTGGAAGAATCTGGGAAGAACTGATCATTATGACTCAGTTTATGGAAACAATGAGAACTAATCCTGAAAGAATTGCAGGTAATTGTTATGTCTATATCCTTTAGACTGTTTAATTTTTCCTTCTGAGAGCTGGATAGTAGTTACTTTGTAGACTGGCAACATTAGAATATATTTCACATGTAGCTGTTACTCTGCTTCCTGTTAGAGTAAGTTAAAACCTGTTCAGTGTTGTAACAAATACCTGTCATTTAAGAGAAAAGGAGAGAGGTCATCTCCATTCTACAACCATCTTTCTTAAATAACAGTAGACAAAACTCAAAACAAAAGCATGTGTATCTCACCACACAAAGTAAAACATGTGGCTGAAGAAATTTCATTAATTATTATTACAGTAGAGGCAGAATCAATAAGAAAGAATCACTGGAAGATGCAGAGGAAAGGAAAGCCAGGAACATGTCTGAATATATACCAGGAGCATAACCCAGAGAAGTGCGTAGAGGTGCTTTGTTGCAGTGTTAGCTAAAACAGGTTTGGAACGGTGCAGAAGGAAACTCTTGTTCACATAAAGTGTTTAGAAAGAGAAAGCATTGAACACTTATGAACAAGATTGAAAATTGACTGTATTAACTTTTATTTAAAACAACCTGTGAAACTCAAAACGCAGTCCTGGGAAATGTAGGGAATGGTATAATAATAAATCTTTTTGACTTGAAGTACAGAATTTAAAAGATACTCTGAAAACTGAAGGTGTAAAAATGCTCTGACTTCAAGAATTGATCTGTCCCATTCTCAAATCCTTTGTCACAGGAATAGTGTTCTTTTTCAAATTAAATAGTCACTCTCCATATTTTCTAATAAGATATGTATAAACTATCTGATACACATGCTCCACTATCCTATCAGAGGTTTATAACCCGAAGTCAAAAAGGAACTATCTCATTGTAAATAACAGTGAGACAACCAAATGCCCCAGAATGTAAACAACAAGAACTTGAGTATTACCTGAGCTGTTGCTTGTACCCAAACCAAGCTGTTGCTTGTACCCAACCTTGTAGAAACCAAACCTGACTATTTAGAGGCGAGGAAAAGCATGTCATGCCCTGAGTTTGCAATGTATTGCTGAAAGATCACACCCTATGGTTTAGGAAGTTGCCTTTGCATCCCATATCAACTTAACTCATGAAAAATAGAGTATGTTCCCCCAATCCTGTGATAACATTAATGCTTCTTCAGAATCTCTGACGGCTTTTAATGTGTTTTGCTTCAAAAAAAAATAGAAGTTTGGAATTTCCTATTATATAAAACAAAGTAAAACTAATAAAATATTAATTGCCACCTTTCTTCATATACAAAAAGTTACTGAAAAATTACTGAAAAATTGTCTATTTAAGTTGTCTGTGTTTATAGCTTACTAGTATTGCTTGTAGGTAACAATCTTAATAGAATACTGTTATAGCAGCAAAGCTGAGCAAGGAAAAATTTGCAAATTTCAGAGTTGAGACTGCTCCTTCTGCTGATTCCTGAAATCAGATCTGCCTCTTGAGACTTCCTTTCTTGTCCCAGTCTCCCCTTGCACTGACACTTTTGATGAGGTGTGTTCTTGTAGTGTGCTTTTTCCTCCACACTGCCCGAATGCCAGGGAAGGCATCAGTGAGAATATGAGGCACAGACCCCTACTATTGTTTTCAGTGTTTACTGCTTGTATAAATACATGGAGGAACAATGGATGAAGTCCTCAGCCCCTGCAGCCCTAGGGGGGCTAGAATATGCCCTAAAATATGCTTATTGCAGATGGAATTGTGGAAGTTAGTTGGCAAACTCTGATAAGACTACTTAACTCCAGAATGGAGTTTCTGCACGTGTTTGTGGAATTGTCTAAAGGTGCATTCCTCATGTCAGTAGGATACACACTGCTCCTGTCAGTATCAATTCCCTGTCCAAAGACTAGAAGAATGAGAGCTTTTTAAGCATTCTTTAGCAAAGTCTGTTGATGCTGTGTGAGCTACCTTTAATAAAGGTTTAAGTATTCAATGAACAACATTAACTTTCCAAGCTTTCTCTTGCACCATATTGAGGCAGAATTCTCACTGATAAGATTTGTAATGGAGACGAGTTGAAAAAGATTGGTACTGTATGACTTTGGGAGCAGCAGTATTTTGAATATTGTTACAGACAGTATTAAGGAAATTTGGTGGCCTCTTACATGTCTAATTTAACAGTGGGTAGTCTCATTGGTTTGCCTGAAGAGTAGTTGTTAATCTAGTTTAATATGAAACATAAACTACACTTTCTGCTTCTCCAAAGAAATTGAGGTTTTTCTCATGGAAGATTTTCAAGGGTCACTTTTGCAGTGCTAGAGAATAAGGTTAAACAGCTAAAATTAATTGACAGCGAGTGATAAATAAATGTAAATATAAAGGGTTGACTAAAGTTATTTACACAAGGCCCAGAAGAAAGGACATTAGGAACAGTAGCATACTTCAACATTTAAAATAAAGCATTACATCAGTAAAAGGCAGACACTTTCAAACACAGTCAGAGCTGCTTTCAATGTGTCTGTTGCTGTAGCCCTAGTCTGAAACATCTTTGAGAGATCAGATATGCAGTCAGAACAACTCAGCATTTTCTGATTATCATTTCCTAACAAAGGATTAAAATGATTTTGAATTGCAAAAATAATTTTAGACCCAGTTAATCATGACTAGGTGTAAGAGCCAAAGTACATTCTTTTTGCAGGTTTAAGCCAGGATATGAGTCGTTCTTCAGTTTCCTTTGTTTGGTATCTCAGTGATCTGTTCATTCCTTTTTTCATCCAGGAAGAGGAATACGAATTCTAGACATTTTGAAAGATGGGGAGACCCTCACTTCCTTCTTGCTGGAAAGTGTTGGCCTCACAGATTTTGTTGTTTTCCAGCTTATTAATGCTCAAGTGCGCCCTGAACAGGTGGGTACAGCTTAACAGTTACCACATCATTATCTGTAAGGACAGAATCTCTTGAGTTGCATGTGCAAAGTAGCCTCAGTGAAGACCTTGGGCCCAGAATACCTGATGCCTTATGGGTTGTTTGTATTATTTGTCCCTTTGTTTTTTGTGAATCCAGAGGAAGAGATGTTTGGTTTGTCTTTAAAAAAACATTTTGAACATGCATTAAATATAAATATTTGTTCAGTGCTGGTATTGCTCCCAAATAATGAGCATCAAGAAACAGTACTGACAAGCAGTGCATGCATCCTCATGACCGAAGACTTGACTCAAAAGCATAATGCAGCTGTGCATCCTTTTGAGACAATAGTCCTGATGAGAGAAGAACTACTGGAGGCTCTTAATTTATAATTTAAATTCTCTGCCCTAATGTCAGCATGGTGGCTTTTTGGCATTGTCTTACATGAATAGAGGGCAATGGAGAAGCAGACCCACTTTCTTAGATTCTGATTGAATGATAGATCTGCTCAGAAAATTCAGAGTGAAAAGTGCAGGTCGAATCCCTCCTGAAGCAGCTAAGTAGGGTACTATGTTTGACCAAGTCCAGGCTGTCTCTGTCTCTGCATTTACTGGTGTCTGGGAGCTCTGTGAGGAATGCTGTATTAATGAATGAATGTTGCTGAATTGGAGTTCTGGAACAATTTCTACACTGCATTAGTGCGTGGGTGGAAGCAAGTGAATAACTGAGGCTGAAAGACACAATTCCTCTGTTTCACTGCCGCATAAAATGCAAATACTGAAACTGTGTGTGGGCACAAAGAGGAAGGGCATTCATGACCTTTTATGTAGTTCCTTTTGTGCATCACAGGTTCCAGCTCGTGTGACCAGTAGCCAAATTACTTATCTGCTGTATTCTTGATTGGTAACTGGGGAAGCACTTCCCTCTCCTCACTTCATCATGAAACAATACCACAAGGTCGTACCACAGCCAGTGTCAACTGATACATCCTTCATTTTTTCACATTTCCATATCAGCTGAGATGGTGAAAATTTGCTTCCTTGCTGCTTGTGACAAGGAAAATATATACAGATATCCTGCTGGGTTTCTCTTTCCCTATTCCCCAGCCTCTTCTACACCAGAGATTTGCTGTGTCAGGAGAACTGAGTGCTGCTGTATTAGACTCTGTTAGCTCCCCAGAGGCATTCATTAATCTACTGTTAAAAATTCTGCTTGCTAGTGTTCGCAGGACTGAAGTCTTCAACACCATCATCAAAAGTATGATTGAAACCTGCTGGAACATGCTGTCTTTCTGCTGTATTTTCTGTTCTGATGTAAAGAGATGTAGTTCTTGTTATGATGGAAATTAAAGAAATCTGAGCATCAGCTAGAGGAAGCTGGAGGAGATCTGGTGTTACATACCACTTCTGCTGCCCTCTATACTGTTTTCTTGTTAGCAGTAATCCCAGGGATACAAGATCATCTCATGAGAGCTGATTTGCAGCTGTGAGGAAAGAAAGTGCTGTGAATACATCCTTCAGGAGAAAATAATGCAGAAAAACTAATCTCATAATTTTAAAGAGACAACAAGAGAATTATTTTCAGTAGGAGTTCAACACTTTATCTTCTGTGGGAGATAAATTGTTTAATTCCAATAAAACTCCTTGAGAAGCAAGTTGCTTGGGCTGGATTTACGCACAGTTGAGGTAGAAGTTTCAGAGCCACGACTAGACCCTAGATCTGTGGTTGTGGTAATCCTCAGACGTGATAGTTTGTCTCTAGTTCCTCATGCTGCTCTGCCCTCTGTTTGCTTGTGTATTGCTGTACACCCTTTCCCCCTGGCTCTGATGGCACAGAGCTGATCAACCTGAAAGCAACTTGTTTACAAAAGCCTGACTGTTGCCAACAGCTGGCTGGAGATCTAGGTCTGAGCCGCCTGGGAGTCAGGAAATGACACACAGAGCTGAAAGCTAAATCTGATCAAACAGCCAACTAGCTGAAAAAATAATTTGGACTTCATCTTGCCAGCTTTGGCCAAACAGTGACACATTGATTAAAAAAAAAAAAAAAAGCATTGAAGTTTCTCTCTGAGGGCCTTCTTTTTTGAGTCATTCCAAGATAAAGATAAGAAACTGATGTTAAAACACAATAAGAAGTTCAGGAAAGATTGGCAGCAGCCCACCCTACCGGAAAAATTGGAAGGGTGGAGGTTTGATGTTTTTTCTAATGCAATCTGTTCATGAACATTATTGAAATGCAGTTACAGTTTGTAAATAACAACTCTTTTTTTTTTTTTCTGTGTTTATCCTTCTCAATGATGTTAATGTCACTGTTTCCTTATTTCACAAGTCAAAGCAAGGTTCCCAGGCTGCCTCCCTGTGCAGCTTAGTTTCATTGCAGTTCATACTGCATGATGAGGACCATGCCAAATGAGGTGTATATGGTTAAGAAATGCTGTTCTTATCACACACATCCCCAGGACATAAGAGACTGAGGAAATAAACAAATTATTTCACTGATATAAACTAAGTTAATTCCAATTCAGATGTTTCAGTTTGAGGGAGGGTGGAGGTTTAGTTTTGAACATTTTTTGCGAGACAGACTGTATCTGCCAGTTGCATTCCTTCTTTTTCTTTCTGCTTCTCTCCACAGTGGCTAACTTGTGTTAACAATGCCTTTATATGAGTACAGCTGTAGTGATGGTAGTGCCTCTGAGATACTTTTGCTAGAAATTAACGTCCCTTTTTTGCATCGTAATTCGAAAACACAATCTATGTGTAATTCTGACTCCTCTGTTTTTTTGTCAACTGCAGCTCCATAACCTGAAACACAGGGCAGTCATGGCAGATAAAATACAATGTTTTTCCAGACCTAACTCTTCCTTTCGTATTTAGGATGCTGAGTTTCCCGAGCCTTTCACTTTAGTTGATAGCTACTGACAGATGAAGTACTTAATTAATAACTCTTCAATCTACTTTGAAACTACTCTCCAAAGCAACTAAATTAAGGTTTTTCTCATTCCTCTGTGTTTTTAGATACTTTCTTTACAGTCACCACCAAACAAGTTTCAGCTGTGAACTACAGGAAATTTGCACATATAAAATTTTGATAATGATGAATTTCTTAACTTCCTTAGATAAGAGATAAATATGCACCTATGTCTGACCTGGTGTAGGTGTTATGTAGTTTTTCTCGATCCATATGTCTTAAAGACTGGAATGCTCAGCATATTATTTTTCCAAAGCAAATTATATTCTGGGTAGATATTGACAATTTCTTTTATGTGCAGCTTATTAAATTCTTTTAGTCTAATGATGTTTTGTCAGTGCATAGTTCTTGTTTGTCTGAAAGTATGCGTTTTTCTCAAACACAGTAGGCATTTACAGTCATCACAGAATTCTGAGTTTTTGTCCTTACAATTTGTACTGTGAAAGGAGATGAACAGAGGATGGGAATATTAGCTAATGGGCAATTTCCACTGCTACTTTTTATTATATTGCCATGTATTCTGTATATTATAAAGTAAGTAGAATTTAATCATAGACTACAAAGAGCTTTCCATAACAACAATGTAAATCCCAGGTAAATCTACTTATTTCTATGGAGTTATTCTGCATATTATTGTTTTAACTATAACAAATGTGCAGGTAAATCTACTTATTTCTATGGAGTTATTCTGCATATTATTGTTTTAACTATAACAAATGTGTTCCCATTGGTTGAACACTAAAGATAACAATTTGGGCTTTTTCTGTTCTGTGTTTGTATTAGAAATAGTGATCAGTAGGTGGACGTGATTTAATGTAAAATGGCTTTGTAAATCCTGGCTGTATGCCTGTGCAGAGTGATAGTGAATAATTGCTGTGGGGAGGCATTGTAGTGGCACAGTCATAACTGAAACAGAATGCTGAGGGAAATCCAGCTTGAGAATCAGAGGTATTGGCCCTTTTTTTCTTTCTTAGAGCAACTAACAGCAAAAATACAACTAACCTAATCACAAAAGGTAGAGTGATGTAGCACCATCAATTGGTCCTGGGAAAATAATTTCAGGCAAGCTATAGCTATCCCTCTAACCACAAGAATGGGTGGCATGGCTTCAGTTGTGCTTAGATGATGGAGAAGAAGGAAAGATGACTCACAAGAACTTTTGTAATGATAGGAAGAATCACTGATGAGAAAATGAAAAATGTGTCTGAAGGCAAGGTGATCTAGTATAACAGCAGGTGAAGGTGATTCAAGGGTTGGTGCTTCAGCATCTTTCTGCCATTCATTAAAATATTAGCAGGGCCTGATATCAAGGTGTCCACTTTTGATAAATTTTTTACTGTTCCTGAGCAGTATGAAGGTTTCATAACAGTAAATGAAACATTGGTTTTGGTTGCAGTTTGCCTATGGTGTCCCTAGCTTGACTCTGAAGGACATTGCTTGCAGTGAGATGCTCCTGGACCGCTTTATTATCTTCAGCAGCCGAAGAGGTCTCCCTTCTGTACACAAGGCCATGTGTGCCCTGTCCCAGAAAAGTCTACAAAGAGTAGAAGATGTCTTGTATGCAAATGTTGATTTCTTTAAGCTATTTCAGCTGGTAAGTATTAACACAATCATATTGCCTTATGTTCTCATTTTTTTGGCTGATGTTTTGTTGCCCTTCAAGAATTTTTTGTATTATATCACCAATTTTCCAAGTGGTCTTAGTTTATTTACCCCTGCAAATGTAAGGTTATGGATGTGTGATTGTTCACCTACCATTGCCAGGACTCTGGACAGTCCTGAGTATATGTTGTGGGATGAAACAGATGAAATTCACAGTACAGCAGAACCAAGAGATTCAAATGCAATTTTAAAATCAAAGTTTGCATTGAAATATTATCTGATCTTTTCAGTCTGTGTAGCAAAACAGTGTGTGGCAAGACCTACAGGGACCTGAAAATACTCAGTACATGCTCAGAACAACCCATTCTGCCTTTCTCCTTCTAGCATGACAGAATTTTATGCTGCAGTCAAAGTCACGATGCAGCTTGAGTTGGCATAGCCATACAAGCCATTTAAAAAAAATTCCAAAACAACAAACTAGGAAGTTGTGCTGACTTTCATCACTCTTCCTATAGAAGCTTTTCCTTACCTCTGTTCATTTTCATTGCCCTTCTTTATGTTGTTTGTGTTTCTACTGTGACCTTGCTATAAATTAATGACATCTGCAACCTTGGTTTAGTATGGAGATACTATGCCATTTTTATATATGTATAAACATAGATTAATGTTATTACATAGATAAATATTATTACTTTTAAAATATAATAAAAGACAAATTATAACAAGGAAATATATATAATAAATGGTGCATTTTTCTAGTATTCAATTTGGATTCTGCAGACTGAGGTAGTGCTTTCAGAGCACTATTCATAAAGACTCTAAGGTCTCTTTCCTCATGATAGCAAGCTTAGAGTCCATCACTGTGTATATATCTTTCATGTTTGATTTTTCTATGATCATGCTTTGCATTTTTCAACAACAAATTAAATTTTCTGGTTTTCACCTTGTAATTTAATGTCATGAAACCATCACATTGTCAGTTTGCTTTATAGGAGCAGGCAGGATATATGAAAAACTCCTAAAATTGATAGGAAGTATTGATTAGACTCTTCTGCCACAGCAGTGTAGCATCATGATTAATTTAACATGGATTTTATTCCTCTCTGAGTTGCCCAGAACTGGGAACAAGAGGATGCCAGAAGCATTAATTGACACACCAGGGGAAACACAGTTTGATTATTGTAGCATTGATAGTCAGTCATTGTGCCCATGTGATTTTACCAATCCTGATAAGAATTTGTGGTCAGCTTTGGAAAGCTGCTATTTTCCATTTCTAAAATTATATTGGTTTATATTTTCATATACCTGATGCTTGCTGGAAGTAGCAGAGAATTAATGCTACAGTATTTCTAAGATAGATTTTCAGCATTTAAGGGCTTGATATGAATATGCACATTGCACTGCCAAGCTTTTCTACAGGTTTACAATGCCTATTCCTCACAGTTTCAAAAAGGCCAGGTTAAGGCAAGTGCTCCAAGAACCTTGTATAATCTTTCAAGAGATTGGTTCCCCTGAGGGGACAAAGGAAAAGTGTATTTTGAAGCACTGTGTGTATTCTTCCTGCCTGAAACTCAAGGGACAGATCAGAACATGTTAACTTGAGCTTTTCATAAAAACTTGCCTTTGTGACTCCCTGCCAGGTACCTACACACTGCAGCTGTCTTCTGCTTTCTCAGCCACCTACTGACTGAAGGCAGTGGCAGGCAATCAGCAGGGTGTAGAGCTAGGCTGTTTCAGGGAAGGCTTTTTAGGGGCTTGTCTCATAAATATCACAGTCTAGCTATCTACAAGTCCAGCTTTATATTTTATTGTAATAGCAGAAGAAATGTCTGAGCCTCAAGAGTGCCAGCTTCAAGTGCATATGTGATTCTTTAGACAGCTGACAAAGAAGGATGCAGTGAAGCAAACTAAGTGGTATGTGACAGCACACCATGGTGTCACCTGTTTCATTTAAGTCATTGAGAAATATAATGTTAACTTCTGCTGAAAAGGCAGTTTGGTCAGTCTGAAGGAGCATGGGAAAATAATGATTTCTGTCAGGTTTGACAGACAGTGAAGACCAGACTGTCTCCAAAATCAGGAAATCGCTGAAGTACTAAGGTACTACAAGTTATTTACCTCCATGGCAAATGAGGGCTTCACAACCCTTTGCTAAATTCAGAAGTTACCAAGAGTCTGTATATCTCACTGGAAGAATATCTTCTCTGAGAAGCAGCTTCTCATAAGTCCCAGTTCCTGCATTCCTCTTCCATTTTTGCACCTTTTGGCATGGTGGTCTATGATGAACAGAATAATTCCCAAGTTATATTTTCAGTGGTCTGTGTTTGTTTCAGCCTTGTATTAGAAAGAACATTTATACAGGCTACTGTGTGAATCTGCACATGGGTACTGGATTTGTGGCCCCATAAGACAGGCTTATAAGATACTGTTCCAAATAACTCAAAGTATTTGAGCTAAAGAGATATCATTTTGATTTTCTTCCATTGTTATAGCTGTTGTCATATAGACATTCATCTGTATTTTTAATGAATCCACAGCTTCCCACTGTGTTGGACAGAAACTCACCAGGTGCTGACCTGAAGGCCTGGGGGAGGGTGCTGTCTAATGTCTCACAAGCAGTGCAGAAGGTAAGTGGTCTAATAATAGATTACATCACTTTTCTGCATAGCTCATAGTCCTTGTTTTCCTTTGTTGTTTTTATGTTCCAGTTACCTGCTTTACCAGAAAGAAAATAGATTTGTTGGGGAAGAGCTGATACGTAAAAACGCATTCTTTTCTCATTACAAAATAAATGTGGACATAAGCATTGGCAGTTATGAAGTGTATTCTTTTCTTCAGAAGAGATATGAAAGAACAAGAACTGAAAATGGTGCCTGTGACCAGGACAGAGGAGATAAAAGGATGAGGTTCTGATTGCATTCATGCTTTACCATTTGAGCACAACTGCAACCCCACCAGATACTTATCTCCTCTGAGGGTTGCAATTAACCAAGTCTTGTCTTACTGCAGCTAGCCAGGAAGCCAAGCGTTCAAGACCTTTTGATGGTTCTGCAACCATTTGTACAAGATGGAAGGCCAGAATCCTTAGGCCACTTGGTGAGTTCCCTGTCGGATCTTTTCTGTGGCTACCCAGAAGGAGGTGGATCCAGAGTGCTTTCCTTCAACTGGTATGAAGATAACAACTACAAAGCTTTCCTGGGGATTGACTCAACAAGGAAGAAATCTGGTTATCTTTATGATAATACAACCAGTAAGTTTTCCCACCAAACTGTTAAATGACTCTAGGCAAGTGCAACTTAGAATACCACTGTTGCTTTTATAAAATACCATTTTTAAGCAGTTGTTTCAGGAAATTATAGACAAGTGAAATGATCTTACTTCATACTTCGTAGCTGGAAGCAGAGAAACCCAGGAATTGAGAACTGACAGAAATACACATTTGCTTTTAATATGGTCGCATAAACATATGCATGATCATAATTAAGGCCGTCCCTCTGTTTTATCTTCTATTATATGCTACTGATATTAGGAAGAACATGATGTCCCTGAAGAAGGTTCAGGAAAAGACAGTGCTGCATTGTGGAATTACTTTTCTCCAAAATAATTTTCTAAACTTTTTTTCTTAACTTGTTTGATGCCTGGAGCACTGGAATTTAAATATTTCTCTTTTTAAATAATATTCAATTTGATACGTGGTGGCAGTTATCTTCCTGCGTAAAAGTACGTCTATTTTGTAGCAGTAATGTTCTACAGCATTATTACATTTTATGTAGAAAATATTTCAATTTACCAATTTTTGTTACTTTTATATCCTTACGTCTTACTATTGTAATAGGAGAGAATGCAGAGAGGAACCAATTTTCTCTTTTCTACCATTTGTTATTTTTTAATTTTGTCCCCTTCTGTTAGCTATTTAGTTTTTCTCTACACTGAGCTCTTTTTTTTTTCTGTACTACCATCTGTGTTATAGCCAGTAGTATATTTCTGTGTCACTCCTGCTATGATAGATATGGCTGCATGGTTACAAAGTACAGAGGAGCAGTTTGCTAACAGAGACTCCTACCTTTCACTATTTGTGTTGATACTTGGCTCTGCTGCTGTCTGAACCCTCAAAAGACCTGTAAAAGGCCCACTACTCCATTTCTTCAGCCAGGGAAGAAAATAATTGAATGCTATCCAAGTAAACTAATTACTGCATAGTGCAGGGGTATGATAAAAATATTTGCATTAAAATGTTTATTGCTAGATTATTGTAGGATCCATTTCTGAACTGTTCTGGAGTCCAACATCTAAGATACTCCCTAAGGAGCATCAGTATCAACCACAATATAAAGGATATAAGTCATTAAGAGTAAAACAAATAAAGCTCAAAATTGCTCTGTGAGTTCTGAGCTGTCTTGTTTCCTTACATTTGAAATACCATTTAAATAACAGCAACTTTCAAATAGTTATTTATATTTGCTCTTCCAATTTCCATAGTGTGTACTTTACGACTCCCATATCTACTTAATCTTTTCTATCCATTCAGATGTTGTACTTCTACATTGCAGAACGTGCTTTTACTCACTCAGACTCAAAATGCCTTAAACTGTACATGTTGCCAGTAAAAAGCCCTGCAGAATGTCATGTGTTAGAGGATTTGAGTAGGGTTACATAAAGACTGTCTGTTTTTCTTTCTTTCTTAGCACCCTTTTGCAATGCATTGATCCAGAACTTGGAATCAAACCCTTTAACCAAAATAGCCTGGAGTGCTGTGAAGCCCCTGCTGATGGGAAAAATTCTCTTTGCTCCTGATTCACCTTCTGTACGGGAAATTGTAAAAAACGTAAGAAGCTCTGAAATACAAAAATACACATTTATAAAAAATTGCATCCTGAGAAACGTCTTTTGAAAAACAGTGACCCAACCCAACTACCTCAGCATAATCAGATTTTCTTCTCAGAACTGCATTTGTTCTGATGG
This sequence comes from Atrichornis clamosus, assembly GCA_013400975.1. Classification (NCBI taxonomy): domain Eukaryota; kingdom Metazoa; phylum Chordata; class Aves; order Passeriformes; family Menuridae; genus Atrichornis; species Atrichornis clamosus. The sequence continues at coordinate 69,874 of WBMZ01004623.1, read as the reverse complement.
TCCTCAGAGGAAGGACAGTTATTCTGTTTAAAAAACAGGAGACAGGTCTTCACTGATTCATCCCATCTTAGTCTAGGCTACGTGATTTTTCCAGCTCACTCAAGTAGCCTTTTGATGGCATAATTCCATATTTACACTAGTAAATAAAGTAATATTTATATTTATTTTGCAGAACATGAGCAGGTCTGTGCCAGGAAATATTTAAATGGGGCAACTGTGAGGCTTGGATAAGCTCTTTGGGACCTAACACTGAAATATTGCAAAACAATAGTAACATCATGGCTTAGTATTATATCTGCTGAAATCATAAAGAATTTTCACTTCATTAAATCAGGATGGAGCCTGGACTCTTCAGCAAAATGCTTGAAGTTGGGTGAAATGAATCTGAGCAGTTAAATCAAGGTTGCATATGACCCAGGTTTTGGCCACCTCATAACCAGCAAGTCACTTACCCTAGACATCTATACAAGGCACAGAACTGCTGCTCATAGTTCACACAGGAAATCATCAGATTTGCAGCAGCCCAGCATTTCAGATCTGAACTAATATCTATGGGAGTACCTATCTTCTCCAACTGCCTCCCGTTCATTCCTCTAACCACATCATCATCTTTCTTTTTAGTTCTTAAGGGAGAGAAAAAGGGGAAAAAGCAGGCAATAAAAAATTCTACTTACAGTCTGAGTATTTAGTGGAATTGAAGTTAACTAGGATTAATGTGTACTTGCTTTTTCCATTACATATACAACAGATTTTTATCCTAAGTGACTTTCATTCTGGCTGGATTTTACAGATTCTTTTTCTGAGGGTCATTCAATTCTTTTTCTGAGGGATTCTTTCTCTACTGTTTGAACAAGTTTATTAAGTTTTGAAGGTAAAAACTAAAGCATTTTTTAGTTATGGGTTCCCCTGTCACCGAATCCTGGATGGATCATAAATTCTGTTTATTTATCTCTTCTAGATTTCTAACACTCTTTTCTGCTGTTTTTTTCATCAGGCAAACTCCACTTTTGAGGAACTTGAACGCCTCAGACTGTTGGCCAAATCTTGGGAGGAAGTAGGACCTCAGCTGTGGTACTTCTTTCAAAACAGCCTGCAAATGAATATGATCCGTGTATGTTATAACTTAGCAGAGATCCTCAGTAAGAGCAGCCTTTCACCATCTTTTATTTTTACTAATGGAGAAGACAATTAATTTGAAAGGTTTGGCTGGAAGCATAGCCTTTGCTGCAAGGAATCTATGGCCTTTAAGGCTGTTGGCTTGATGACTGGAATTGGTTTGAAGGGAAGTCACAGATGCATTACAACTTCTCTGTGGCAAAACCTCGGATCTGGACAGTCAAGAATCCGGCTAATGACTTCTTAATGAAGGCAGCAATCGCTGCTTTCCTGCCTCTCCAAAATGTCTTTCAAGAACAGACAACTTGATTTTCTGGGATTCTGTATAGACAAAGAAGGCAGTAGGACTGTGCCTTTTCTGGGCCAAGCAGAAATTTATTTTGGGAAATTGCTTACTTAGATTTGACTTCGACCATCTGCAATTACTCTCTGTAGTTAAAGTTTATAAAGCAGTTCATACTAGAAAAAAATTTGGTTTTTCTCATTTTTCTACATTGAATTGTACATTTTTAACATTTATCCTCTTGCTTATAAGGAAGCAATGCAATAAATAGTCAAGGAAAAATTTCTTTTCATCCATTCTTCAGATCTCACATCCAGTTATGCAATTACTCATTTGTAAAATTGATTCCTTAGCATACCCTTTTGTCCTTGTTCGTGTTTTGAAAGAGCTATGGAAATGGAAACTTTTTGAGCTAAACAGGGCATGGAAAGACAATCCTTGTAGTAAAGCTGTCATGATATGTTTCTTCAGGACTCTCTGAAGCACCCTACAGTGAGAGACTTCTTGAACAGCCAGCTGGGTGCTGAAGGCTTAACTGCTGAACATATAATCAACTTTCTCCACAATGGATCTTCAAGGAGCCGGGAGAAGGGAATGGTAGACTTTGACTGGCGGAACATCTTCAGTGCTGTAGACCAAGTTCTGCGTTTGCTCAGTCAGTATTTGGAGGTAAAGTCAGCCCTGCTCCTTCTGGGAATACTTTTAGAGGATATCTTAAAACTGGGTAGGCAATCCTGGGGTCTGTGGTAACAGTCAAGAAAGTTAAAATCATAAAATCTTCACTTGTTTCAAATTGAATCTCATTATTAACTTATGAAAAAAAGTTCAATTTGAAGATCCTCAAATGCTTTGCTCAAAATATTGGTTGAATGTCTGAACACATTTCAATGCTGAGAGGCAGAAAGTGAATGCAAAACCTCAAAGAAATGGTTTTTTGTAAGTATTAATAACCAAGAGGATTCTTTAAGATTAAATAGTTGCCTATATGAGTGCTTCCATATGGAGTAATTTTTGGTTCTTGACTTACAAGAGATGATAAAAAAGATAAGGTCAAACAAGTTAGCCTGCTGGAATTTTATGAAGCAAAGTAATTCAATACATATCTTTCCAGTCCATCAGGGGTTAAATACTTCTACTGTCTGTTAATATTTTGCCAATTCTGAAGGGCAGAATCTTAATATACAAACATTAATATGTAATTTTACAGACAACTAAGGCTAGACTTTATAGTGTTCACAATATTTTTCTTACAATGCCTGTTAAGTAGGAATTAAATGGAGGAACATAAAGAACTTAGATTTTTGATGACTTTTTATGTTGTATATGGATTGATAAGAATACATTTTGTAGTAATGACAGAGACTAAGAAAGAAGACATTTTATTATTTAATAGCCAAAACATGTTAACTTAAGCCAGCGGGTTAATTGCATATCAGAATTCAGCAGGGACACAATATTACCAGTAAGATAAATCAACTAGCTGTCCGGTATTACATAGGAATAAATGTTGAAATACCTAAGAGACATTAAGATTTAAATGTATGCTTTGACTTTTCCCAGTGCTTCACTTGAGAAAGTGCTCTTCATCTGACGTCCATGGCCAATGGGCTTTTCTTACAGATCAGTCATCCTTTAGCTCCCTAGTGTTCACTTTGACACTTCCTAGGCTGAAGAAGGGAGGAAAGAGTCAACTTTTAATAGTTTAATCATAAGATTTTAAAGTTGAAAATAGCAACTGCTTTAGCTGAATCTACTCTTCTGTTTTCAACCCCTGATGTTTGCTTTAGTGTATACTTCTTACTAGTTTATTCCCATGCCATTTTTCTCTTTCTAATTATGTAGTGCTTAACCTTGGATAAATTTGAAGGTTATCCTGATGAAACTCAGTTGACTCGTCGAGCCCTTTTTCTGCTGGAAGAAAACAAATTCTGGGCTGGTGTGGTTTTTCCAGACATAGAACCTACAACGAACAACCTTCCACCACATGTGACATACAAGATCCGAATGGACATAGATGCGGTGGAGAAAACAAACAAAATCAAAGACAGGTAAGTGATACCTGCCACAACATGAATATGAGAGACATAAAGATATTAGAACCTGCATTGGATACATATGTGAAATCTGACTGTATTTGTTAAAAGTTACTATGTAGTGCAGCGCAGAATCCATCTCCAGTTACCAGGTACTAATGTAAGGGGTATCACTCTTGTGACAAGCAGTGGGCAGGTGCAGGAATACACAGCAAAGGGATGACTCTGCTCAGAAACTGTTCAGTAACCTGTTTAAGTTTTTAGTTGACCCCATCATTGCGAAAGGCAGACAAGGAAGTCCTACGTGGATTTTGACCCAGCTGACCACCTGGACAGCAGAACTTCTCTGCTGTTCCTCTTCAAGTTCCCCCCCCAAAATAGACTCAGTTAAAGGGGTAGCAGAAATAATTTCTCAGGACTGGCTACAGAGGAATATAATGGTGTCTGGTAGTTGTAATCCAGCTGTTCCAGTTTAATCTCCAAGGATATTGTATTCCAAATACACTTATTTCTATTCTAGAACAGTTACTCTGTTCTAGAACAGTTACTCTTGGCCAAAATTGCTATTCTGAGTCAGTGTAGAGAAAATGAAAGGAAAAAAAGAGCTATACCTTCAGATCATATGCTTTCTCAAGCAATGTGGTCTGACAGACCAAAGTCTAGAAGAGAAAACTCCAGGCAGTGCCCCTACAATTTCAGTTGCTAAGATTATTTAATTTAGTAATTAATTAATGTATTTATTTTCCCTGCTACCCTCCCCTAAAATCACTGTTTACTCAGATGATTTCCATGTCAATTTTCTTTTGAGGTACTGGGATCCTGGTCCAAGAGCTGATCCTGTGGATGATTTACGTTATATCTGGGGAGGCTTTGCATATCTCCAAGACATGATTGAGCATGGGATTATAAAAACTCAGACCAGCACTGAAGTGCCGTTGGGAATTTACCTGCAGCAAATGCCATATCCGTGTTTTGTGGATGATGTGTGAGTAAAAACAGTTTGTCTTAATTCTGTTGAATACTTGAATTGCTTTAAGATTCTCAAGCATGAGAATTAACCCTACTCCTAAGGTGTATATGCAAGAGGAATAACTGAGCCATAACTGAATAAATTTGTTTTTTTCCTTAACCTGTCATAACTCAGACTCTAGGAGCCACCTTTGCCAAGATTCTATCCCTAATCCCAATCCTGACCTTTGTTGCAGCCAGGTATCTAATGTCCAGGCCTAAAACGAACACAAAACACTAGCCCCTTAAAAGCAGTAGTTTTCTTCCAATTTTACATACTGCACAAAATCAAAAAACCAATCTGGTACTTTTTGGCCTTACTTTTCCAGGCAATAATAATAATTTAACTTAATTCTTCACATTGATTACAACCAAGAATCCATTGTCACCAGGGCATCCCAACTATAATGCTTTGATCCCTAACAGAATCAGCCCTAGATTACACAGGACCCAGCAAAAATACGACCTTCTAAACACTTTTTTGTAACTAAAACCAAGCCTCATGCTGTAGCATATGACCAGTGTCTGTAGCAAAACTGAATACAAGCATTGCCCTATGTTATAACAAACATTGCATCATTTGGTTAACTGCAAAATCCAGTTAAGTTTCTTTTCCCTAATGACATCTCTAAAACTCAGCTTTCTTTATATCCAAAGAATCATTTCTTAAAGAAGAATGTAACAGAAAATGCTTGTCCTAATGGAATTGGTACCTCTTTTGATGTCTCTGTAAGTCTTGAAGAACCAATCAATCCAGTCTCAACAAGTGTACTATCAAGCCCTAACCCTAGACTTAGTCATATCTATTTATACTAATACTCAAAGCTGTAGCTTTTGGTCGTTGAAGACACCTGTAGGCCTTACAGAATCCCAAGGCAACTTAGGCTCTTGGAACTCTTTCATTCCAAAATCCAAACCACATCCTTAAATAGTATTTCAATCATAACTATCAAGCTGGATATATGGCTTTGGTTTCCGTTACCTCAGCCCTTTGCCTTACCTTGTGGATGCTCAAGTTTTCAACAATAACCTAGTGTTCTTTAACCTTCTCCCTAATTCCTGTCCATGGCTTTTATGCAGATTGACTGGTTTTTGTGTTAAATCTCATATGAATCTAGCAAAGGATTCCAGGACTGTGGCTGCAGTTCGTTATTGAGGGGACCAGGAGTTTCTTTCTCTGGTAAAAAGCAGAGTGAAGAAGCTAAAGGAGAAGGAGTTGGTTTGTTGAAAGAAAGAGACTGGTCCTGGGTGTGGAGATTTCATGGCTACATGGAGGCAGAGGGGCTGTGGATGCTGTGACCCCCATTAGCACTGCCTGAACCAGCGCACGCTCCAGATTTGATGAAGTTATGCCTCTTCCCTGTTCACAGTGTGCCTGCTCCAGTGCTGCAGTCTGTGATACTCCAACTGTCCTGGTATACTTTTCACGCAAATGAATAAAAAGGCAGTAGAGAAATCTTTTCATAGTTCTGTCAGTGTGCTCTGTGCAGGCAAATGCTGCTACTTCAGATAAAAGCAGATTGCAGACACATAATTTGACCTGTCATTCCCATCAGTCATTACCTGTTGGTCTGACAGAATGTCACCCTGGCAAGCCTGCTGTCTATTCCTACCCCACTGAGAATACCCCAGGAGCAGAAGCCCCATCTGTGCAAAAGTTCTCCGAAGCCTGCAATAACCACATAGGGTTTAGGGCTGATACCCAAACTCAGTGATGGCCTCTGCAGAGACCCTGCTGAAGTGAAGTGCATCCTCATGGTAACATGTATGCTGTGCTGTGCATGGCCTAGTGCTGGGTTACACGTGTCTACCAACAGGCAAAACTCACTGTGCCCCAGGCCATATCACAAAAGCATGGTTTTATTTCTGCAGGCCAGATTGCTCTTCGGGAATTTTTGGTGAAAAAGTGAAGATTTTTCCTTTCTTTTAACACTGACATAGCTATGATAGCATATGGCAAAAATGTGGTTCTGTAGGGCTCAGATTTAGGAAGCTGAAGACTTTTTCTTCCTTGTTTTTAGCAACTATAAGCTTTTGGCCTTTCAAGAATCAACACCAGATTCCACAAACCCCATAATATTTAGCAATGTTAATTAGTAGTATTAAACAGTTCACATAAGGATGAACAAGGACCCTGGGAGCCTGAATAATATACCCATCCACCTTAATCCCAGCCAGGGAGAGGGAGATGTATTCCCTCATCTTCTTCACAAGATAACTCCCCCGTCACAGCAAGGCCATCAATGCCAGGGAGACATTTTTTATGTTAACATGTTTCCAGACTCAGCAAAAGAAAGAGATAAATGGTGCAGCTGACAAACTCTGTCCCACACAAGACCTTGCTACTTAATAACTACTGTAACTGTATCATGCTTAATATACAAATAAATATAAAACTGCCACTGGCTTGCCCGCATTGGGTGCCAGGAAGGACTGTGGTGAGCTGACCTTGACTGGATGCCAGGTGCCCACCAAGCTTCTCTATCACTCCCTTCCTCAGCAAGATGGGGAAAGAAATTAAGATGGAAGACAACTGGTAGGTCAAGATAAGGCTCTTTACTAAAGCAAAAATTAAAAATATTCCAAAGATTTATTCTCTACTTCCCATCAGCAAGCAGTGTCCAGCTGCTTCCTGGGAAACAGGGATTCAGCACATAGCAGTTTCTTTGGAAGACAAATATTGTAAATATCAAATATTCCCTACTTTCTCCTCCTTTTTCTTTTGTATCTGAGCAGACATCATACACAATGTGGAATATCCCTTTGGTCAGTTTGGGTCAGCTCTACTGGTTGTGTCCCCTCTCAGGAGTTTGCCCACCCCCTGCCTAGTGATGAGGTGGGAATGTTGGAGAGACAGCATTGATGCTGTGCCAGCACTGCTCAGCAATAGCCAAAACACTGGTGTGTTATCAACACCTTTTTAGCTACCAATGCAAAGCCCAGAACGGTGAGGGCTGCTATGGGGAAAATTAACTCCATCCCAGCTAGATCCAATACCCTTATTCATGGTTTGTATGAATTTCAGCAGCCTTGCTGGCAGCATCTGATGCTTTTAATGGTTAATTTTCTTAATTCTTTTGCCAGTGAATCTTGGGAGCAGAAAGACAGTGACACTGTCAAATTGTTAACATTAGCTTATGTCTCAAAATATTCTTTGTAGATCATAGTAAAAGCATTATGGAAATTCCCTGTGGAGAGATGTATGTTCAATATTTTTTAGCCTTCAATAACCCTCAGAATCTCTTTGTAAAATAAAAATAGCATTTATCTATCTTCATTACTTCATTAATATTTAGGATGCTTGTGAAGTTCACTAGCGGCATGCTACTCATGTTTAGACCTAGAATTTCCAGTTCCATATTTAATTAATGCATTCTTCCCCACTCCTTTTCCTTTATTTTTGCTTTTCATCTCAATATTTCTCTGTTTTACCTAAATGAATTTATTCCTTCTTGCTTTGGTAGCTTCATGATCACCTTAAACCGCGCCTTTCCCATCTTCATGGTGCTGGCTTGGATATATTCGGTCTCCATGACTGTGAAGAGTATAGTGCTGGAGAAGGAAATGCGTCTGAAAGAGGCTATGAAGAACAGGGGTATAACTAATGGGGTGATTTGGTGCACTTGGTTCCTAGACAGCTTTCTCATGATGGCTGTGAGCACACTCCTCCTCACAGCACTGATTATGGTAAGGAAGGCTACTCTCAAACTCACTGTTGTGTTTGCACTGCTGATACAAGTTTGCTGTTGAGGAAGATTAGTGGCCATTGATAGGGAGAGGGGAATGGCGGAGGCCTGTTCTGATCGCAGCACATAGCAGGCACGTTCTTCTTAGCAGACCTCATAACTGCATCAGCACTTGGCAGAGACAGAACAGTAAATTAACTAGTAAAGTTTTATTGTGATATGCCTCATAGAAAATACATCAGGCTGATTACTCTGTATATTGTATTTTCTGTAGGCAGATGCAGATCTCCCAATAAATAATAATTATTTGCTTTAATTCAAAGAGATAATAATTTGAAGAATTTTAATCTTGTAATTCACTATATATGATTAATTTATAATATCCAGTGCTTGCCTGCTCAGAAATTGTGCTACTATTTCAATGGAAAAAGAGATTGCAAGAAGAGAACTTTCAGAAAAACCTAAAAAAAAAATCCACCTTTTGCTTCAGTGACTCAGAATTACTGTAATTTTTGTAACTTTTGGCAACAGTTTGGATGTTGTCTCTGAAGACTACCTCTTATCTTCACTATCTGAGAACCAAGCTCTATATTTAGAGCTTGCTGCTATATTTTATTATATAAATCTGTAGCATTTTGATAAGGAAGAATGCCCTTGCATCTTTTCTGATGTGGGGAACTGGTACTGGTATGAATACATAATTAGGGTTCAATCTGCTGTCTTACCAGCATGCCCTGATGAGTTGTTCTAGTTCCTGATAGTTCCATTACAGCTTGGGTGGATAGAGAAAGTTTATTTGCCACACTGGTTTAATTAAAAATCAGGAGGTAACTAATATCAAAGAGGAATGTGTTTGTACCTGTAATTCACTTTCCTTCCCAGATTTCACTATGCCAATGCGAGGCAGCTTTGTAAATACATTCTTATGAGACATTGCATCGGTGTCGATAAAGAAATCGATCTCTAAGGCCCAGTGGGGTGTTGCAACAATGCTGACACTTATTTACAGCCTTAAAGACCTATTTGAGCCTCATATAAGGTGACCTAATAAATAGGTCTCAACATTGATTTTTAGGAGTACACAGATAATTGACAGCAGTCCCTGCTCTTCTTGAGAGGGAGCATTTAATCCACAAAAGCTCTAATGAAGAAAGGTCAATAAAAGTTCATCTGGTGGGTCAGTTAGTACACCAGGATCTCTGAGGAACTGCACTTGGATTCCTCAGCTGTGATACCCTTCTGGAGTTTGAACATCATCTAAGTGCAGAAGCTTTATAATTTTCCTGTGGGTTTGTTGCTGTTTTTTTTTAAATACGTGTTTTGTAAGACTTCTGTATATTGTCTTTTCTGCACATCAAGCAAGTGGATTGAGGGGATGGTGAGAAGAGATAAATGAAAGTTTATTATAATATTTCAAACAGTTTTATTTAAAATGTATGGATTTCCAAGCAGGCAGATCTTGCTTGGAACCATTTACTTATTAAGACAGGGACAGAATGTCTATTTTCAATCAGTTATGATGTTAATTCAGTCATCAAATAGGAATATGAACTCCACAGCCTATTGTAGTAACCTGAAGTCACAATCCAGGAGCAGGGATAAAGTTAGATAAAGGATTTGTTATTGTAATTACCTCAGTTACTGAAACTAATACCTGGGAGAGTTAGAAGTTTTACTAGGTAAGAAATACTGGCTTATTTCTCATTACATGTAACACGTTGATATCAATTCTGACCTTTTCTGCTGGTTCAGAAAGCATCAATACTTCTAAATTTTTCTGTTTTCCTTTTGCTTACAGCATGGACAAGTACTACATTATAGCAATCCAATTCTCTTCTTTTTATTCCTACTGACATTCACCACAGCCACCATTATGCAGTGTTTCTTGTTCAGCACCTTCTTCTCCAAAGCAAATCTGGCAGCTGCCTGCAGTGGAGTCATCTACTTCACCTTGTACCTGCCTCACATCATCTGCTTTGCCTGGCAAGACCGTGTGACTGTCAATCTGAAGATCCTAGCAGTAAGCCTTTCACTGTTCTATGGCATCTCTGTTCCCCTTTTCACAGTGCATATATGAATTACAAAGTATTGCACACCTCTTCCTCTCTCCTTTTCTGCTCCCTCAGAGAGGGAGACCTCTAAATATCTGTTGAATAATTAAGGATTGCAAGTGTGTAAGCCTTTAGCAGGCCTAGTGCAAGAGATATCTTCATAGCTTTTAGAAAATTCAATAAAATTTATTTTATGTTTTGAATGCTAGGAGATTAACATACTGTTTAAAATGCTTTGAATACTTCCTTATGAGTCAAAGCAAATCTAACTTCTGGTATGTTTAATAAACATGAAGGCAATTCACAAAATGGGGACAGTTATCTTTCTCATGTGCTATAACCTAGTTAACACCCTAATATCTAAGAATGAGAAGACCTCAGATTCACATTCCTTCTTTACCTGAGCATATAGTTAGAAATTGAACCCAAGTGCCAAAGCTTTGAGAAATACCTTTCATCTAAGAAGTTGTAGACATTCTCCATGCAGTGCTTCCTTGTTGGTTCTTTTCCATTTTAGGTAAGATACTTAGTAAGTCAGGAGAGCTGGAAACTTCTTGCTGTTTTTGAAATGGAACTGTGATCTTACAAAATTTTTCAGACTGATTTTATGTTGCCCAATGAGTCACGAAGGGGAGTGGGTGTTTGAGTCCAGTCTCTGCACCTTTACTGAGCATTCTAACAGCATAGGTAAAAGAAGAATTCTCTTTTACTCTTGCACTAGGAAATCTAATGGAAAAGAAAAAAGAAAACAAAACACTTCAAAAGCTGTAAGTGTAAATATGGCTATGAATCACCTTTCTTAGCAGATGTACTATACAGATGTAGTATATACCCTTTTTAGTTCTGCCAATTATGTGATACAGTACAAAACTTCATCCTGTCATTGTCAGGAAATGAGTAGGGTTGGTCTCTAACAGCTTCTGATCTGGGAAGAAATTTTGAGACTAGCACACAGTCTGAGCATAAAACCAACTCTCTAGACCTTAAAGTGAAGGAGGAGACATCCTTGTAAGAAAGGATATTTGTTGGCCGGAAGCCATGAATATTACTGCCTATTCCTATACTTTTGTCTTACCTTTTTTGTTCAGAAGTTGGTTTCTGAACCAGAGCTAATAACAAGGGATGATAAGAGCAGGCTGTAGGGGACAAGACGTAAAAATTTACATTTTTAAGGAAACGGAACATTGCTGAAAACCAAAGATTCTTTACATAGCACACTATGACAATGCCTCACTGAGAGTTGCTGTTGGGATCCCTCTTGCCCCCTCATTTTCCTCAGGTCTGGCAGTCCTGAACTATATATATGTCCTGTGAAAGAGCGCTGTAGCGCTTCTTCCTCTGTTTTAGCAATGCAACACTGAAGAAGATGTTTGGTTACTCTACTGGTGTGTTAGTTATGTGAGAACCAGCTAGTAGACATTTCAGGGGAAGTGGTTGTGGTTTTCCATTCCGTCATGTTTCTCATAGTGACTCTGCCTCATACACTCAGGAAATACTTTGTTTCTACAAGATAGTCAAAGGTGTACACTGCGAATTTCTAGATGCAGTGTAACTCTAGTATTTTCTGAACAGACATTAATGAAGAAGTAAATGATCTGTGAAGGTTGCCTAATACTTAAAGAAAGTACAGCCAAGGTTGAATTCAGTCTGTTATAGCTAAATACTACTTAGAATTGCAGAGTATTAAATATTATAGGCCAATATAAAAGTGAAACAACTTTGCCCATGTCATTTTTTAGGCATTAATAAGTTTTGAAGTCCAGTCCCTAAAGGTTTTTGTTTGTTTGTTTGTTTTTTACAAAATGTTCCCCTGTCTGAGTTGAATGTCATTTTTCCTTTATTCCAGAGTTTGCTTTCTCAAGTAGCTTTTGGTTTCGGTACAGAATACTTGTCACGCTATGAAGAACAAGGTCTTGGCCTACAGTGGGGTAACATCAGAACCAGTCCCTTGGAGGGAGATGAATATACTTTTCTCTTTTCCATTAACATGATGCTTCTTGATGCTTTTCTCTATGGAATACTTTCTTGGTATCTCGATAATGTTTTTCCAGGTATGTCAATTTCTTATTCATATGAAGTAGTGGTAGTTGTTGTAAACTCTATTAATCTGTGTATTTCACTGTCAGAAACAAGATACTTGACATTGTAGACCATGAATCCTATCTAGTTTAGCACTACATGTTTATTAAGGGCTTTACTTTTCTTTTTTCTTTCTCCTGTTTTATTCCTGAAAAGAATGAAAAAGGAGAAAAGAGTAAAAAGGAGGATGCAATTTCTGTTCCTGTTTTATAATTTAAATAGAAAATAAATCTACAAAAATATAATCTGTTAAAATCCAATCTATGTACATACTTTTATTTTGAAGAGTTTCAACCATTTCTAATGAGATTTCTTCTAATTTTTAAAAATATGGATGTAGCATTCTAATTCAAATCTATGCTATGGCTACATTAGGCAAACTGTTTCTTAAAGGATGGTACTATTTCCTAAGACACATACTGTGTCCTAGGCCTGTGAAAGTTCCTGTGTGGATTTATTTTATTTCTAAATGGAAATCATGGTTCTAGTATGAGTTCACAAAAGGATTTTCTTTGTTATCAATTACAAAATTCTGGAACCATCTTTGTGAGAAAATAGTTTGTCCTTCTAGCTTAAATGGTTATCTTGCTTCATATTGAATATTGTTACAATATAATCAATGTAAACTCTTATGCTGTACAGCAAGTGAACTTTCTTTTCATTAATTTATTTTTCCTGCATGTGAACTGCAGTTTCAGAACATGTTCTTGTAAGATGGCTATTTTTTTTTTCTTTACTGCAACTCTGTTTCTTTAAAGAGTGGAAAATTGACTATTTCCATGAACTCAGCACAAATTAAACAGGAGTTTCTTCATTTATAGACACAAATTGCTTTTCTGTCAGCATTTTATACAAAGGTAACACCTTTCAGGGCTTCTAGTTAGTAGCTTCACTTCCTCGCAGTATTTGCTCTATGTCTTGTTCTCTTTCTACTCTGTTTCTATAGAATTTCTCACAGACTTTCTCTGACACACATATGCAGACTTGCCAAATCAATGCTGTAGTCTTTGAGGTTACTACAGGAGTTCCCTGGATAATCCTTTGAACTATGTCATTGAGCTCCTGCTCAAGTTTGCTCGGTAGCCAACCACCCATGGGCACAATGGTCCTTTGGTTATTTGAGCATTGTGCTCCCCAACAAATTTCATTTGGGTTTGCATTCATCCTGAATGAGAAGCCGTTGTTTCAGCCACCAGTTTCAGAGGGGTATAATCCAGTCTATAACAAGTGCAAGGAAAGCTGTTTGTGGATGCCAAACAGGGCATTTGTGTGCATTGATAGGAATACAGGTGGTTGCCTGGGTTCACAAGGATGCCAGTTTTAAACACAGCAGCTCAAATTCCTGCATTCGATATATCAATATGATCCAAGTGTTGATGTGCAGTAACTCTGATCTGGCCTGACAAGAACTGGTAATGTTACTATACTGTCTCTTATCCAAACTGAATTAACCTGTGACTAAAAAAGCCCATTTTTGCTTAAGAAGAGGATTACTCTGGTGTCACTTTCCTTGAAAGGCTGTGTGCTGAAATAACAGTCAGAATGTCTTTTCTCATTACTAGTTGTGAACTAAGGCCCAGGGTTATAAGTGTAAATATAAAAAGCTTTTCAGTCATGTCAACCCTCAAGTGTTAAGTGGGCCTTAAAAGAAAATCCCTGAGTGAGGCTAAGATCCCATTTTAAGCAGTGAGCTGCTGCCTGGTTGGTAACAATTCAAGGAGTAGCTTCATACTGTAACTAAACCACGTTCTACTTCAGGTGAAGCGAATCACATGACATTTTCTGAATATTTTGCTGCTGTCCAAAAGAAAAAAAGTAATATCTGTAAACAAAATCTGTTCTGTCAGGTACTTGGTGGATGGTTTGACCTTCTGATATGCAACAGTAGGACTGCAAGTGTTTATAACTATACTCAGACTTTGCTTAGATGAATTTGTGCCTACTGTGGAATGGGGTTATGAAGTGCACTTTACCTACTTATTTTTGTTTAGGGGACTATGGGTTACCACAGCCTTGGTATTTCCCTGTGCAGAAATCTTATTGGCTTGGCTCTGGAAGCCCAAAAGCTGAGAAAACAGCAACAGCTGATGGTGAGTTCTTTTAAAACTTTGGTTTTTAGAAATAACTTCACTGATCTGCTTAAAAGTGACTATATAACATTTTCATTACCTGAGCTACTGCAAAGGTGAGAAACTGCCATACACTGGGAATCTTGGCAAGTGCCTTTGAACTTGGAGTGGCCTGCTATTATTAGAGTTTTTAGAGGTGAGTCACTGTTCCATCTGTGAGCCTTTAAAGCTTTTCTTAACAAGCACTATCAAACCCCCACTCTCTAAACAACACCTTTTGAGACATTCAAGGAGTTATTATTGCTCAGCACAACATTAATGAAATGTTGATCTTACTCACACTGAGGTTCCCTATCTTTCTAAACCTGATTCTTTTCTATCTAGTTTGACACTAATTTGTCTGTTTACTTTCAGTTCCTAAGCAAGATGATGATTTAGGCCACCCTTGTGCCAACTTCCATAAGCTCAGTAAAGAGCCAGCAAGTTGATTAGGAGCTGGAGCATGTAACATACGAGATGCTGAGGAGCTGACTCTGCTCAGCCTAAAGAGAGAGAGCTAAGAAAGAGCTAGACTTCTCTGATATGTCTAGAGGAAGCTTGAGAGGCAATGGATATAGGCTGGAAAACAGGAATTCTGATTTGATAGAAGAAAAAAAGTATTTATTATGAAGGTAGTTAGAACACTGGAAAAGATTGCTCAGAAAAGTTGTGAAAGCTCCAGTTTTGGAGAGAGTTGCTGTGATCTGAATTGGCCATTTTTTTGAGGATTGAACTAGATGTCTTTGGAAGTCACTTCTGATCTAAATTATTCTATTATTATCTCAACTAGCCTGATTGTGCTGATAGTTATTTCATCCTCTCTTCTACAAAACATTGCCTTGGGTTTTCTCACGTTTTAGGTGACTCAGTGAACTTGTTGCTATTTGTGTGCCAGGTAATTTGATACAGTTTTGTGGGCTAAAATTTCTTATAGCAGAAAGTTCTGGTGAAGTTTCAGAACTAAAATAAGTCCTTTCACTCTAGACTGCCATCTTGAATTTGTGTTATGTAAACAGTCCATTCAGGGGCTTCTGCTTCTTAGATCACTCTTCTTCCTGCTTCAAGCCTGACCCAATCAGTTATTTTATGTGACTATTTTCCTTTGTGGTTGCAAGGTATAAGATCAAATTTGAAAGCCAGAAAGTCTTGGTTAGAAGTTAATACCAACTCATTCATTCTGGCCTGGTTCTCTTAATCTAAGTAACAGTTTCGTAATTCGCTTTTCATTTAACCGTTTAATTTTGTTTTTCTTCCTCTCACTCCCTGTAAGTCTGTGAAATGTTTGTATGGCCTTTCTCTTCATGTGATGAAGAATTTGGTCTAGAGCTGCATGACAAAATGTAAAACATGTACCTAATATTAGTCAGGATCTTACTCTGAGTCTATAATTGCAAAATTCTCAGCCGTTTTCCTAAAATATCTTATCTTGACACCGTGAAGCAGATTTTAAGCTAGATGGTTTTAAATGCTGTGCTCCTTACCAGAGTAAAACACTGATGGTTAATGTCCTTGGAAAGGCTTAGGACTACCTCTTTTTTCCTCAAAACGCCTCTAGAGATAAGTGGATATTAAATTTTGGTTAATTAAATCTTGGTTGCTTTTGGTTTATATAGAAAAGAGTCCAGAGTCAGAAGGCTGTGTGGATCAGAAGACCATGGAAAGAGAAAAAAATGAAAGCAGAACAAATAAATCTGAAGAACCTGAAAAAACAGAAGAAAAGAGTGACAGCCAGGGGAAGAAGGATGGTAAAAACAAACAATGTAAACACAAACGAGAAAAAGAACCCGCCGAGCAGGGGAAGCCTAAGACAGATGTCCAGGACAAAGATGAAATTAATAGTAAGGAGAGAGAGCAACCTGAGTACTTCTGAGATACTATACTCATTGTACTTCATAACAAACTAGACATAGGAATGATTGGAGCCAAGCTACAAGAGCCCAGTAGATGATAGCATGCAACTGCCAGAGCTAAGTACAACAGAGACACTGACTCTTACTGATTCCTCTACATTCATAATCCCTTAGAATATTTTAGGCACTACACATAAGACAGCTGCCTTCCAGAAGAGCTCCATAACTTGTTTTTTACCATGCAAATGCAGGCTGTTTCTTCGGCAAGTTAGTTTTCATGCTGAGGGAAGCCTCAGAGACACATACATTTACTTCTTAAAATTAAACAGAGCCATGACTTCAATAAAAATGCTTACGCTAAGAGGAATGTTCTTCCTTCCTAGCCCCATCCCGCCTCCTTTTTTATTTTGCCTATCTTTAGTGTGTCTTGCATCTGTAGGGAAAGGCTGGTTTCAAAAGGATTTATCTGAAGTGCTCTGTGTGTCTGTCTGCAGCCTTTTATGATGCTGACATTAGCCACCACCTAAGAATTCCTGAGTGACCTGTCTTGTTTTCAAGTCCCAATGTCTTCTTTTGTGGAGAGCCAGAGATTTCTATATGTGATGCTCGGAGGAATGCATGTGGATTCTACAGCACAAGTAACTGCTACAGGCAGCTCTGAGCCCATTCTGACTCTCTTGAAAAGCTAGAGATAAAAGTGGGGTCATCAGAGCTCCTCACGTAGGCACTGAAAACATGCATTCAAGGGTGAATGGAAACAGGACAGGACTTCAAAAGAAAAAAGACAGGCAGAGGTTAAAGGTTATTTCAGCCAATCTTCTCCTAGTACTGCCTTATCTTTGTGGTGCTTTACTCCTTAGTTCCCAGGTTCCAGCTGCTCCATGGCCACAGAGGAAGGGCTTTCTGCCTGTCACTGCACAAAAAAACCTGTCTTCCCTTTCAGCCACCCACACAGGAACTGGGAGGCAAGTGGAGAAGCCAAGAGCAAACCTAGTACAGATCAGTGACCAAATGATCAAAATGGAGAAATATGAATCACAAAAAAAGGGAGCTCAACCCTCCACCAGTGTCCTTCAGGTGATGCAAAGCAGATATTGGGAGAGATCATCAGAGAATTTGCCTCAGAACTTGTCAGTGAGTCTTGCAGGCAAATATGAATTGAGCTTGTGATACATATAAAACCAAGGAAGGTGCCTCAATTGCCAATATATGTAAACTATCTAGCCAGACTCCATGTGAACTTTTATGAATATAGAGATGTTTGTATTTGTCCCAGTAAGGTAAATGGAAACATAGATTTCTTTTACAAAGCAAAAGAAAAGTTATTCATAAACATACTTCTATTTAAAATAAAGCTGCCCATTCCAGATTGATTATTTCAGCTGCTCTGTAGTATACACAGCTCTCTGATGTGCAACATATTTGGAACTTTTTCCTGAGCATTGTCAGTGACAATAATGACAGTCACACAAGCCACTAATGGAGGTGGGGCTGGTTTCGCCCAGATTGCATTGGCTGCTCTCCACACAGGCCTGCTGGGTACTGAACAATTTAAGTAAACTGCAATTGCAAAACAAGCCTTCCTACAAAGCCTAAAGCATTCTGTGTAAACAAAAGTGGACAGGGTCTTTAGTTTCAGTTTCTCAACTCCTATAATTCACATTGCCCAAGGGCTTAATTTACTTCAAAGGAAGTTTGTTTTCTCTAGAAGCTGGTGCAATAAAACGTCCTGATGGTGCTATTTGCAATAATGCATTTTTAATCCTGAGAGAAAGCCATCTCATGTAGTGTTCATGTTAGGTACTGTCTAAATCTTGACCTGGTCTCAGCAATGGAGTAAATTTCACCTACCAGGATTAAAGGCACATAGGTTTTTTTGTTGTGTTTTGTTTGTGTTTGGGGAGGGTTTTTTAAGCATCATGGTCAAAGAATGCACAGCTGGGCAGATTATTTGAATGGCAGATTTCAGCCTGGCTAGAAAGGCAACCTGCTGCTTGTTTAATGTAATCTCTCAGCCTATCTAAGTATTTTCAGAAAACAATTCCAAATAATCTTCCTGCTACACAATGAGAACAGAAAGCATATTCAACTTCACCTGATTCAATGAGCTACCTCTCCACGGACCACCACAGTTCTGGGCTCTGTTATTCCTGCCACTGAGTTGAGGGTGAATCTAAATAAATTGCACTGCAGTTAGAAATCCAGCCTCAGTTTGGTGCTGGTGTGACTTGGAAAATCTGGCCCTGAAATACGATGCTGTATTTTACTGTGTACATGCTGTTGCTTCTGCCATTACTGATGTATAATAGTCAGAACTAGGATTAAAACAGGTGCTTTTGTTCTCTTTTCATTCTTGATTTCTTGCCTTTCAAGTAAATACCTTCTTTGAGCCTGAGCCAACAGGATTGATTCCAGGAGTATGCATTCAGAACCTAGTGAAGATTTTTGCGAAGAGGCCAAAACCAGCAGTAGATGGGATGAATATTACTTTTTATGAGGGTCAGATCACGGCCTTCCTTGGTCACAATGGAGCAGGAAAGACAACCACCATGTAAGTCTCTTATTTTAAAAGAAACAAATCCAGGGCAGTGCTCTATTGCTGTATCTGGAGGAGCAGTCTTCTCTTTTTACTCTTCCCTTGTCTCTTTACCACCCCTGCAGCTGGCTTGACACACAAAATTAGGCTTTTTCCAGACAGGGAAATGCTACCCGTAGGCATAAAGAAGATATCCTGGATTAGCTAAAGCCCTGGGAGGGAGGTAATGCATGACCCAAACATGTCAGAGTCTAGAGAGAAGGAAGCAATTCTCTTCTGCAGAATTCATTTCCCATGGCTAGACTACCATAGGTGCAGAAAGAGAAGGATCTGGATGAAAGATCTGAAAATTTGCAAACCACCATGATCCACGTTTTTGGTTTCTCTAACTGGCTCTAAGTCACATTTTTTCTGTCTGTGTGCAAAGGAGTAGAAAATATAGGCCCTCTTTAAATAAAATGGTTACATGCATGCAAGATCCATGTCCAGATTAAAATGTTCCTCTAGTCCTAGAAACGTAGCATCCCAGGAAGCTGGACTTAAAGCATGTTTAATTTTCATTATACAGAACCTTATCTGGCAAAGTAGGATTAATTAGTGAACAAAACCTTTTATTAGTCTGTGACAAGTTCACCAAATGTTGAAAGAACCGAATGTGTTTCATTATGATTTATGCACTTTAAATTGCCTTTTAATTTTTTTAATCATTTCACAAGAAATATGTTCAACCCAAAATAAAAGCATCCTAATCTGCTGAAATGTTTTGTAAATTTGAGGGGGTTTATTCTCACGATAAAGCAAAAAATTTTTATTGCTTTGAAGTTTTTAAAACTGAAAAATCCACTATTCACCCAAATCTGGTAACAGATGCAGTGCATTTGCAACATAACATTTTGTCCCCTTGTAGTTTACAGAAAATAAAGGTATAGGGCATGAGTCAGCATGGCTGAAGACCTCAAACTATTATTCTTACCTTCGTCCTATTGAACTTCATTTTAGACTCATTTATATGTAGGGGTGATACAACATGCTGAACTAAAACAGTTTCTTAATGGAAGCTGGAACCATACAGACAGATGTATCAAAAATTATGTTAGCAGATCCACGAGATACTCTGTAACAGGCCAAGAGTACTTTATAAGCATGCTTTTCACTGGAGTTGTTTCATCAAGGCCCATAGTAAGTCATCATGCTCCATCTAGTGGAATCAATCAATGTAGCTTCCTAATCTAGCACAGAAACACAGGAGAGGGGTAATTTCCTCATTTTATTTTCCCAGGTCGATACTGACAGGGCTCTTCCCACCCACATCTGGGACTGTGCTGGTTGGTGGCCTGGACATCCAGACTCACATGGATTCTATTCGGCACAGATTAGGCATGTGCCCTCAGCACAACATCTTATTCAATCAGTAAGTACCATTCCATACTAGCTTTAAGAAGAAGCGTTCCGTTCTGCATGCATGAGAATCCCCAAAGCCCGTGGTTTTTCCCTTACTGTGCTGACAGTAGATATATTTCAGAGAAACCTCTCCATCTCTTAACATCACATTCTGCAGTACAAATCTCCTGCATCATTTCACTGGGAACAAAAGTTTCTTAGGAAAATGACAGTGCTCCTGGTGTTTTCTGTTGCAGTGTGAGCTAACAGGAGTTATCTTGGAGGTTCATGCACTATAATTTAGGACTCCTGAAGCAAAAAGATCCAAGCGCAGTAGCAGGATATTTCTGTGCCCATTTCTCACTACCACCGAACCACTTACTGCCTGCTCTGGTGATTTCCAGCTCCACTGCCATTAGTTTGTGTTCATCTCAATAGCAGACTCTTTTACATTTTATTCCCATAAATGGATGGTTTGATGTCTGCTATAACTATTCCTTTAGTAGCAGGTTCTGCTTTGAAAAGGCAAAGAAAGAAACTATGACCTCCAAATGAAGTGTGTTGATCCCCAAGAACATCTTTTAGGGTAATGAAACCTCTCTTCCTTTAGGAAGATAAAGCTAGAGTGAATTTACTGCTGCTTGGAAAAAAAATGGCATATTCATTTAAATTGCCTTGTTGCCTTTCTGTCTGATTTCACAGCCTTACTGTAGCAGAGCACATATTGTTTTATTCTCAACTGAAAGGAAGATCCAGAGATGAAGCTGAGCAAGAGCTGGAAACAATGCTGGAAGACATGGGCCTCACCCATAAAAGGAATGAAGAAGCTCAGAATTTGTCAGGTGCCCACAGGAATTTTCTAAGATGTTTTTTTCCTGCTGCCTTTTCTATGTCTTTCATAGAATCATGGAATGGTTTGGGTTGGAAAGGATCTTAAGGATCATCTAGTTCCAACCCCATGTCATGGCCAGGAACACCTTCCACTAGACCAGGTTGCTCACAGCCCATCCTACCTGGTCTTTGGGCAATTACTGTTTGATTTACATGTTTGAGGCCATATTCTGACACACCAATGTGCATTTAAGGGGGTGTCTTTATTTTCAAGGAGTAAATAGGACTGTATAGGTAGTAATGCTGGCGTTACCTGTCCGTAAAGCTTCCATGTCCTATAAATATACAAAAATTCAAATATACTTAAAGCTATTAGTTTTAAATAGATATATATAAAATTGGTTAATATAAGAAAAAAACAATATTCTATTATTTCAACATAAATGAAATACTATACTATCATGCTTCCCCACTGTATGGATCAGTGCTTTATAATACTGTATTATTTGGTAGGAGTAGTTTCTTTCATTCTAAAGGTTTAAATATACATAATGTATTTGAACAACTCTCACTTTCAGATTCAAAAGCTGATTTGAATAAACAGCAGGACGTTCTTATACTACTTTGTCCTGATTGCAATTATAAAAGTTGTTTAGTTTCACAAAAGAATATGAAAACTTCATATCTTCCTGCTTTTGTTCCTGTCAAGAAGCAGAAAATGCAATGTGTAGATGGAAAATAAGTATTTTTTAGAATAAAAGTTTGAACAACCTGTTATGAACTTCAGAAGAAAAATTGCTATTAATTTATCTTTGCAAATATATTTGTCTGAGAATGGGTTTCTTTTTTTTTGTAGCAGCTTGTCCCCACACCAAAAAGCAATGTTAATTGCATCCCTGCCACTTACATAACTAATTTTATACACCTGGATATGTCTGTCTTCTGGTAGGTGGAATGCAAAGGAAACTGTCTGTTGCCATTGCTTTTGTGGGTGAAGCAAAAGTGGTAGTCTTGGATGAACCCACTTCTGGAGTTGATCCATATTCTAGGCGATCCATCTGGGATCTTCTGCTGAAATATCGCTCAGGTAAGAGGTTTGAGAGTATAAACTGTTGGATTTTGTTCTGGGATTTTTCAAACTTGTCATAGATACAATATGTGCCTGCTGTGTGAACTGTCATGGATAGTGGGATATGAAAACAAGCAAACAAGATTCTTTGAACAGATGCTTATGATTGTGGTGAACCTGGGACCTGGCTTTGGTGCAGAGAGATTGCCAAAAAGCTAAGCACAATTTTGAGTGCCAGGAGAGTCCCTGCCGTGAACATTCCTCATTGTTCCTTCTAGGCAGAACTATTATCCTATCAACCCATCACATGGATGAGGCAGACATCCTTGGAGACAGAGTAGCTATCATATCTCAAGGGAAACTCTTCTGCTCAGGCTCTCCTGTATTCCTAAAGAATTGCTTTGGCTCTGGCTTTTATCTCACCCTTGTTCGCAAGATGAGAAACACAAGAATTGGAAGGGCTACAGTAAGTATGTATCTCCCTCCCTGCACATGTAATGTGAAAAATACTTGCACTGCACCAAGGTAAAAAGCAATTAAGTGCTACTTGAGACTGTGTACAAAACTCCAATTACACATATGATTATATAACTATGAATATCATTTTAGAATGGTTTGGTTTGGAAGGGACCTTAAAGATTATCTAGTTCCAACCCCTATGCCAGGGGTAGGGACATCTTCCACTAGACCAGGTTGCTCAAACCCCATCCAACCTGGCCTTGAACAAGGTATGAGGNTGGCCTTGAACACTTCCAGGTATGAGGGGGCATCCACAGCTTCTCTGGGCAACCTGTTCCAGTGCCTCACCACCTTCACGGTATAGAATTTCTTCCTAATATCTATTCTTAAATCTACCTCTTTTCAGTTTAAAGCCACTCTCCCTTGTCTTATCGCAACATGTTTGTAAAAAGTCCCTCTCCAACTCATTTGTAGCCCTCTTTAGGTGCTGGAAGGTCTCTAAGGTCTCCATGGAGCCTTCTCTTCTCCAGTTGAACAGCCCCAATTCTCAACTTTCCCTTTATTCATACACAGGTCTTTCTGATTCTTGCTCTTGCAGTACACTCATTTTAAACATTATGGTTTGAGACAGTAGTTTGGTAGAGTAGCTCAGACACCAGAAGAGTCTACATTTATCCATAGCTAAACTGGCCTCTCACAGCTCAAAAAGCAGAGTTTTGGATTCTTTCTGCTGATAGTAGTGCCTCCAGTCTTAGTAGCAACACAACCTACATACTCATGGCCACTGCTGATCACATTTCTCCAGGTATTTTGGATGCAATTTAGAACTGATTTGTGCAGATGGATTTATGTTTTCTGCATTGCTTAATCCAGTCTTCAGATTATTTTCAGTGTAGTATGTTCAAGATGCTCTGGATATGACATATTTTTCACTCACTCAAGCCGTTCAAATACTGACTACCCTTACATCCTGTTTTGTGTGTATCTGTAGCACTTTCATCTTTTTATCTGTTGCTTGTCCATGCTAGTCATTTTGTAGCTGTGGATCTCAGTGCTCCTGCTCCTGCTCCAGCTGCGTGCACAGGGATGAAGAAGGAGCTCCAGAGCAGGAACTAGATGGTAAGAAGTGGGATGGTTCAGCATTCCAGCACATGTCTCCTGTTATGCTGCAATCTTGTCTTAGAGGCCCACTTCTTTGGTCCTTGTGTCTAACATTTGTATTGTATTGTAACATGAATTTGATAAGGCATCTTTGTGGTTTTGCTTACCATTGACCCTTTTTGGTGCATATGTGGTCTCAGGTACAGATGATGAACTGGAAGTTTGTGTGCTTTAGAAGTATAGTATACAATTTTTAACTACTCTGCACCAAAATGTGCAATTTGTTAATGAAAACTGAAGCATATCTAGAGCAAAGGAAACTGACCTTCTCAGAAAAAAAGTAATTTTGGCTTTTCTGCATAAGAAAAGAATTTAAGTAGATATTGCTGAAGATTTTGTTGTGCTTTTTAAACAAACCTTAAATAGTTTATTGCTACATAGTTCCAAAGCTTAATTAGAAACATAGCCCAGTCTAGCACAGAATTAACTGAGATATCTGTGAGTTGTGTAATAGAGGAGTCCCCTTTTACATAGGGCAAACAACAGCTTTTGAAATCATGCTTAGTATGGTTAAATATTCATGCTACGAACACTCTTTTGACTTTTCACAGGAGATCTAAATGAGCTAGCAGAAGTAATTCACCATCATATCCCAGAAGCAAAATTAATTGAAAACATTGGTCAGGAACTCATTTACCTTTTGCCCAATAAAAACTTTAAACAACGATCTTATGCCAGTCTCTTCAGAGAACTAGAGGAAACACTGGATGACCTGGGACTCAGCAGTTTTGGAGTTTCAGACACACCCCTTGAAGAGGTAACAGACAGATTAAAATACCTGCTGACCTTATCATAAGCACACAAAATATTTACCGAGACTGCTCCTATTCTTAAACATGTAATTCCTAATTCCTAATATGTCCTTCAAAATCTAGTCCCATAAGCTGTGGCACACTCAGAAAATCTTTGAGCAGGGTGTAGAGAAAGGATCCAAGACTTACTTCATTGTAGCTTTGGGGAGCAAGACCCATTAGCCTGAAAGATGTCCTTTTTTAATGTATCTTTGTTCATTCATTTATTTTCTGAGGTATTTTATAAGAGACCTCTGATTGTGTAATAAGATGAAGTACTGAAAAGGTATCAAATTTTTTTCTGTTACATTGAAGGATGATGTATGGTGTTCCAAAGGTCAGGTTATCGTAACTATTCTTTTCCTAACCAGATGTATTTCTCTATGGCAGGTTTTCCTAAAGGTCACAGCAGAAGCTAACCCTGGATTGCAAAAAACAGGTATAGATCCAGAAATCCATATTTGATAAACTTTTCTTGGGACTGCTTTTTATTCTGAACACCGTATAAAGAGGAACCTCAGAACTTTCAGTCTTTGCATGTGTTCTTGACAAAATAAATTTGGTCAGCAAATACCTGTTTTTAGGGCCTGACATGGTATCTGAGAAACAAGATTAAGTCAGCAGAAAGATGTGTGTTTAGATTGGATGAGGTTCTTAACCTCAAGTAACCTTATGTAAATAAAAGTGGAGTGTCAAGCACGCAGATGTAAATGGTTCTACTAGTTGTATAAAAAGTACTTTGCTCACCATTAGTCCATAAACTGCATACATGATTAACTTGTTCATCCTACTGAATAGAGGAGTGTTAACATATATGTCCCTAAATACAACCACAGTGCAACAGTTGCAATTACAACAATATGGTGATGTGATATATACGGTTGGTAAAATCTGGACCTCATTAAAATGTTTGTGCTACTTCATGTATGGAAGATAAAGTGTCTTCTCTGCTGCTTCTCATCTTAACCTAGGAGATACTCATGAAAATGGTTCTACTCTTGGAAAAACTTCTACTGAGAACAAACCAGCTGAACAAACCCCACTGAAAACTAATGACACTTCTCGAATGCCAGTAGGCAGAGCAGGAGATCAAAATGAAGGCAAAGGGTCCCGACAGTATAAAGGTTTTCAGCTTGTACGTCAGCAGATCAAAGCACTGCTCATCAAACGGTTCCACCATGCCTCCCGCAGCCACAAGGACTTCCTAGCCCAGGTATTGACTGACTTTTGCTGTTCTTGATTCTTTCCCACAACATTCTCAACCCTGTCTTTTCAGCAGTGATGGCTCTATGGAAAGCAGTAGAGGTGCTGCAAATGGGTAACAGTGCAATTATGATTCCAACTCTTCTGCCTCTTCTTTTATTTCTTTCAGCCTGGAGTCTATCAACTGCAGCAAGTTCATGATTCAATCACTACTAGCCCAGCATTGTATTTTTAACATAATACAGTTCTATGACAACCGGAATTTTAAGCAAAAGCACTGGAAGTTAAATTGTTCATGTTCAGGAGCTAAACCAGAATGGATCTCTGTGCTTCTGCTGTCCTTCCTTTGTGTACATTTATTATGAGGTGTGTACAGTGTCACTCTACAATATATATGTAATAACCTAATGTGAAGTTTTCATGTTCCCTGCAGGTTGTTCTCCCTGCTACTTTTGTGTTGCTGTCTCTAGTACTTACAGTCATTATTCCTCCATTTGGAGAATATCCCGCCTTAACATTACACCCTTGGATCTATGGACAACAGTTTACTTTCTTCAGGTAAGAGGAATCATTTAAAGTACATCTGTCATATGTCACCTTTTCCTCCCTAGCATTTAGTATCGTCAGGCACTGTCTTTTCTCACTCTATGTGATATTAAAAAAAAATTAACTTCACTGGAATCAGCAGATTTAAAATAGCATGCAATTGGTGCAAATAGAGAATACAGCTGCTAATACATCTAACAAATAATCTTTTAAATATCTTTCTAATTTCAGTATTCTCCTATTCTTACCTGAGTTCATTACCAACACTTATAAAGTTACATATTCTGTCTAACAGGAGATCTGGGCATCAGCAGATGAAAATGTAGAATATGTTTTTCATCTTCTGATTACTGACTGTGACAGTGCTGAGAGGATAGAAATGAGGATTCAAGCCTTTTTGGAGAATATTGCTGTTGGGCTATGTCAGAAGTCAGCTTTAGTATTAGGAGAAAAGAACCACAGCCTGTTAACCAGAATGTTCTGGGTTTTCACATAAATAAATAAAACAATTGAAGTATCAGCATTTGGAGGGGGGCAGTTGGTTCTGCCATATGGATGTCCTTCTCTAGTTGCTATGTGTATTACAGTACAATAGTTCGAAAAAATATTTTATAGAGAAAGTTTTATCTTATTCCTTTAGCAATGAACGTCCTGGCAATGAGCAGATGGTCTCCCTTACTCATGCTTTCCTGAATAAACCAGGATTTGGAATTCGCTGCATGAAGAATCAGCCTCTTCCGTAAGTTGCTAGCTAATGTCTCTTGAACACATCCTAGCAGGGTATTACTAGTGGAACTTAAGTAGTGAAACAAGATGTATTGGCTTGACTTTTCACAAGAGCCAGTGCTTCAGAAGACTTGTTGGCTATAATACCTAATATTGTGTCAAAAGTAACAAATAAACAGAAAGATAACACTGCCACTGGATAAAGAATGTTTCACAATGCTCAATATGACTTACTGGAAACCAGCTCATGTAGACTGATATTGAGAGTTAAGCAACCTTGAAATTTACGTCAGTAAGTCAGTGGGCTCAGGCTCAAATCTTCCCAGCTTCCCTGGCACTTTCCATGTCTGAGTCCCTTCAGGTTCCTCCTGTTCCCATTGGTGTGTTAGAAAGCAGTAACTTCAGCCATCGGTCAGGTTGTGAAGTAGCAATAGCACAGTGTCTTTGAGTTTAACTATGCTCACTCTGAAGTGAGGGCAACATTAGTAGAGCTCCAACTTTTCTTGTCCTACCTGCTTACTCTGCCTGTGAGACCTGCTTTGTAGCTATTTGTCAGTGGTTTGCTATGCTTTGACATTTGTTCCCTTTCTCCTGACTCCTTCCCAATCATCATATCCAGCAGCTTGATTCTTCTGGTTGTCCTTTCCTCTCCAATTCCTCTTCTCTACCTGGTAAAGCAGAACCAAAAAGAAAACTTTAAAAAGAAAAAAGATACTGCACGAGAAAGGGAAATGAGAGTTTCTTCACAAAGATATGTGTCTGCTGCAGATTCCATGAGTACTAATGTATCAAACACAGTCCCCTTGTTCCTTCAGTGTCCTATCTGCAAGCTGAAGAGAGTAAACTTGGCAGAGATGTGGGGGGAGACTATATTTATTCATGTTTACCAAGTACTCTAAAATGTTGTTCTTATTCAAAACTTACAGGATAAGGGCTGAAGGGGGAATATCTGCTGAGAGCATTGTGATTTTGTGGATTTTTGAGTTCTGATAAACTGTTATCTCTACACAGCTTAAAGCTCTGTTCCTCTACACAGGAACTACCCATGCAATAATATGCCAACTGCTTGGAACACACCTGAAGTTCATCCTAACCTAAGCAGCCTCCTGCTGAGCCAAGAGTGGAGCACTGAGAATCCATCACCTTCCTGCAAGTGCAGCACTCACAAGAAACTCATTATGCTGCCAGAATGCCCTGCAGGTGCAGGAGGCCTCCCACCACCACAGGTTGTGTCCTTGTGCCATAAATCTTTGTAGAAAATTTCATGGCAAGTGCTGAAAAAGGGATTAGTGTGTAAGTACCTTGCCATGCTAATAGACATGGAAGGAATTGAGTACAATCTTTTTTAAGGGAGCAAGACTTGCTGCAATTTGGAATCCAGTTTCAGAGGTATTGGAAAAGCTTACACATTTAAATAAATTTTGATTACTGTTTTCATCCAAATTGCAAACTTTTCATGGAGAAGAAAATAATAAACATTTTAACAATTTGTCACATAATTTTAAAAAAATCTTTTGTCTCAAAGAAAAATTCTATTTAGAAAGTTACCTTTCTTTAAAAAAGGGAAGGGCAGGAGTAAGAAAGAGAAAAGAGCAATAAGAAGACATGTCACAATTTTGAAAAATGTGGAGTGCAGTCCTCTCATTAAAATGGAAACATTAATATTCAGTCAACCCCAAATTATTATTTTTCACATGTCTTTCAATTCCATTTCTAGTAAGAATGTTCTCAGTTAGCAAAATGAATATTTGTATGGATTCTCATGAAGATGAGTAATTTAATAACCACTGATGCTGTATGGAGGAGAATAGAGCTACATTCCCACCTCTCCTATTAATGAATGATCTTAGTAGTGCCCATTATAAAATGTATTTGCTCTTTTGAAGAGCAAAGGAAAATTAATTTTAGTTTAATACGAATTAATGTTTGCATTTCATAAATATTTTTCTAAGAAGTTAAACAGAATTGCAGTAGCTCACTAATTTAATGTCTCACCATTTACACTGTTCAGCTTTAATATTCCTGTTTTCCAGGCTGAACACATTAGCAAAATGACTAAAACATTTTTAGTTTTCATAGAATCATTAAGTTTAGAAAATACCTCTAAGATCGAGTCCAACTGTTAACCCAGCACTGTCATCTTCACCACTAAATTATATCCCCACATACCACATCTCAACGTTTTTTGTACACTGCAGGGATGGTGATTATACCACTCTCCATGACACGGTCTCTTCAAAATACTGATTCAGCTGCTTTGATTTCTCTATCACCGTGCACAAAACAAAGTTGTTTTAAATATCTACAGAATTCCTGTCTATGAAGGAAAAAAAATTGATAGAGGTTATATTCTGACCTTACAGCATCCCAAGTTATTTCTGATTTTCAAGTAACCCTATCCAACAGAAAGAGTTGAATTTTCCTAATTGCATGCTAATGTATTTCAGAGAGTCTTCATCTAAAACTTCAATCCAAGTAAGATGCACACTTTTAAAATTTGTTTGTGGGGATTCTAGTCCTCTAAGAGAAGTGTGTTTACTATAATATTATCCTGATAATTTTGCAGGATATTATAGTTTTGTATAACTTGTCAGAAAGAAACAGTTCACATTTGAGTCTCCAGAAAAGCCACAGTATGTAAATAATTATAAGCACAGACAACTCAATTATGAAGGTATTATGAGGATGCTACCAGTCTTCCTGTCTAGAATCAGCTAGATGTCTGTAATGTGTCTTCTGTATCATCTGGTACTTTCTGTGGACAGGAAAGGAACTTCTGGAAAGTGCATTAGATTTACATTCTAGGTTGTTATCAGATCATTTCAGGTTGCAAGCTTTGCCATCTGAGCATTTTAAAGTATATTCTACCTTAGGATAAACTCAGGACCGTGCGGTCTTGCATTTCACAGCAACCCTGTATTTGTAAAAGGCTCAACAAAGTTGTCATGTGGCATCATTTTCATTAAAAAAAGAGAAAATAAAAGAGTAATTTTCATTCAAAGTATCTAATGTGCTAGTGAAGGTGACATTTTTGTATTAATTTTTACCTAAAGTTGCTAAATCACAGAAATCTACCTCTTTTTTTTTACTGGGACCTCAGTTTGTTTGAAAAGTTTTCTTCTTTCACATTGAAGAAAAAGCCTTGAGCAATCCTGACCTTTGTTGCAAATAACTTTCAGAGTGGCATGCAACTGTTTTGTGTCATACATCACAAGCGTCTTGATTTCTTCTGAAGTCTTAGTAAAGTAGGGATGTTTGGGCTAGAAATGACCCACTGAGTGAATGACCCACTCTCTTTCAGTGATACAGTTAACCTGAGCATTTTCTCTGAACCAAAGCTACTTTTGCTCTTTTCCTAAACGCATAATAGCTTTAGAGACTCTAAAGTTTACTGTGATTGACTAGGTTTTTGTTTCTTGCTAGAGAGTGCAACGCAGCACAGAAATTCTTCAAGATCTGACCCACAGAAATATTTCAGATTTTCTGGTGAAAACATATCCCACTTTGATAAAAGGAAGGTAGGGGTGAATCTTTGTTTTTCATATGTGGTATTTTGTACCTGGTGATGAAATTCTTGTTTAATAATAATAACATGACACCTGATTTGCTGCAGTATTCTGTAGACTTAAGCACCATGTCCATATTTCTGATGTAAGACTAGGAGAGGCTGATTTTAGGGGAGTTAAATATTTTCACTTACACTTACTAGTATAGTTGGGTAATCCTTTTTAGGCAGAGCTAAATTTTGGTGCTGACGGAATGCCATGTTAATAATGGGGAAAATGGTGCCATTGCACAGCATTAGTGAACTGCCTTGCAGAAGTACTCGTTTGTCTCCCTGAAGAACTGTAGCCACACCAGCATGACCATCTGCCTGAGTTAGTTATCACTTGCTTCCCAGAAGTGCTAAAGAGCAGCCAAAGACAGTGTTACACAGATACACATATCCTACTGATAGCTCCTCAGCTTGCCTGTGTGTTGTGTGCTAATTAGCTGTGCAGCATCCACAGCCTGTTATTTCCTTTTCAGACGCTGCTACTTTTTCAATTCCCAGCAGCGTTCTTGAAATTCCCATTATATTAGCTCTGTGGTCACTGCCTTTGACTGATTCCTCTTAGCACATGTCATAATTGCTTTAGATACATCTTTTTAAATCAATTAATTATGCATTAGAAGAGCCCAGTATGTGTTGCTTGAGGAATCTTGTGTATCTCTGTATGAATTGGAGATGAATCATGTCAGAAAACAAAATGCCAAAAACACACTACAGAGAATGCCAAAAGTCCTGCCAAGCCCACAACTCAAAGTAATAAGCAGCAGACTGGAGGTCTGCAGAGTATAGGAATTCAACTTTAATTTTTATTTAAGCCTGACAATATCATTGCCTTTGGTTCTGTGCATTTAGAGACGGGATTCTTTTTGTTTGTTTCAGCTTGAAGAGTAAATACTGGGTCAATGAACAGAGGTAAGAAACCAATTCACAGATTAAGGTGATAAATAAAGGGACAATGTATTTCTGTTTAACCAGGGAGCCTCACAGTGTTTCTGCAAATGGACAAGGGGAATTGTGGCAGATAGTGTAGAACAAAGAGATGGCTTCAGTGGGAAAGAGGCTGGGGATTGGGAAGGGTCTTATAAAGACAAGGGATTATATTTGTTTTGAACCTCCCCTCAAGATGAAGGCAAGAGGCACACAATGGGACTATCAGAGCTTTATCTACAGGAGTCAAACTATTGGGAACTGGGTGGCAGAAAATTACAATACAATAGTGCAGTATATTGTGATAGTGCCATGATACAGCTCTTTCAGTGCTGCAGAAAAAATATAAACCCTCCAAAAAAAGGACCTAAGATGAAAGCTAGACATCAGCCTATCAAATACAGAAGTAACAGCGACAATTCCTCATGCATGCTCTGTACATGTGCAGTAGTTATAAACCTGATTCCACAAGTGCTCTACACTTAGAGAGAAAAATCAGATAACCCCGGTGTGATGTCTGCACTGCAGTTACTAAGCTTAGAAAGATGGCTGGTTAGCCTGAAACACATGCTTATTTCATTTTTCAGCAACAGCAGGAGTTCATCTCAAAGATAGCAGCTGGATGACTGCCTGCCTTCGTGGAATATCTGCTTGTTCATGTGCAAGCATTGCTTTCTATGGGATTAGGTTTCAGTTCATCTTGTGCAATAGTATTTATCATTGTGGTGTACTGGCTGATACCAACATTGGTGAATACCTGCTCCTCTCAGGGCATCTCAAATTTTAACTGACATCTGTGCTCTCCTTAGTCCTCTATCCTTTCTAAACCATTATATGCCAATTATCTTGATTTAAAGTTTAGTTCTGTAGAAATCACTGTTTTCTCCAAATTTTCTATCTAAATAATTTTCTCAGGATCCTGGCATGAACCTCTCAGAAACTGATAGACCTTCTGTTGTTTGTAAGCCCTATAAAGACCTAATACCACTTGTTAGAAAAAGAGTAGAAATTGTTATACATGAAATGTGTGATGTATAGAAATTAAACTTGTATTAAGTGAGTTTTTAGTGTTTCCATTAATATACAGTTACAGGTCTGTGGTATAAGTTATTGATGATATTTTTCTCTTTGCTAGATATGGAGGAATTTCTATAGGAGGAAGGCTTCCAATCCTTCATGTTTCTGGAGATCAAGTTGTTGATTTTTTAAGTGATCTTGGCCGTATGATGAATGTGACAGGAGTAAGCAAGTTTTTTAATTTTTTGTTCGGTTGATTTTTGGCCCCTTACTGAAAAATTGTTACTGCAGCATTGGATTTCACCCATAGTGGGGATCTTTAGCTTTTTCTTTTTTATTTTAGGGACAAACTTCACTGGCTGCTGCTAAAGAAATCCCTAATTTCCTTAAATACATGGAAACTGAAGATAATATTAAGGTATTTGCTGGAATTAGTCTGCTAACTCACAGTCTTCCTTGAAATAGACTTCAAATGATGAGAATGTTCCTAGTGACATTCCCAGATGCAAGAAGAGCTGGCATGTTATAGTCTAAATAACTTGATATTAACACTGTATCCCATACTATAAGTAATTCTTATTAATAGTATTTCAAGTGTGAGATTTTTTTAAATCATATTCTTAGTACTAGTTGCTCTCCAAAATTTTTTTAGTAGTACACTAAATTTTACAATGTGCTTTATAAAATCCCTTGACAGTAGTTGTACAATGCTTTTAAAAAGCCTAGTACGTGAGCTCCTCCTGCAGGACTGTGCCTAGGAGCTATGAATTCATGATGCTGGCTTCACCCCTGCTGGCAATGCCCACCAAAGTAGATAAAAGGCAGCCAAGTTTTCTGCTGTAGCTCAGTGAAGGCTTCTGAAATTAATCTGTGCTTTCTTACTCTTTTAGGTGTGGTTTAACAATAAAGGCTGGCATGCTATGGTTAGTTTCCTCAATGTAGCCAATAATGCAATCCTCAGAGCAAACCTGCGGACTGGCCAAGCCCCTGAGGAACATGGGATCACTGCTATAAACCATCCTCTGAACCTCACCAAGGAGCAGCTCTCTGAAGTCACTGTGTAAGTCTGCTTGTGCTCTGCTTCTGGCTTTTACTCCTCCCTCTTCTGACCTCCAGCATACCACACTGAGGAGAAAGAGTTCAATTGACAGAATGGGGAGGCCTTTCCCTGAAATTTTATGCTAAACAAGAATTTATTCATATCTCATTATATTCCTGTAAGAGTTCATTCCCATCCCACATAGGAACTATGACCATTGGTTATACATTATTGCATGTTTCTGTTGATTTCCAAGCACAAAGATTATTAAATGTTTCTTCATGCTCCAAACCCAATACATTTACTTCTGAAATAAAACACATAATAAAAAATGGAATTAGAAATTGTCCTTATTTGACTACAGGTAAGCAGTAGTTGACAACCTCTCTCTTGGTGCCAAGAACAGCACACAGGTAGATTTTCAATGGCATATAGTAGAGTTGTTGTATTCCAGAATCTAAAAGTCATAATTTCTTGAAAAAGGCATCCCTAAAAAGATAAGATTTTTTCACCCCCCCTATTAAGTTCAGAATTCACTGAAACTGAAAACTGTGCGTTACAGCACAGAGGCAAAATCTGTGCTTCATCTCACTGTCTTGAAGCCAGTTCTTTTAAGCTTCTCTTTTCCCAGCTTCCAGAGCACTTTGGCTATTGTGCTTTAATGTCTAGTTTGAGATGCCCCACACAAGAAGGCTGTCAAACTGAGATATATAGATATATAAGAGTTCTGCAGAATGAAGGCAAGTGAAAAATCAGCGAATGGTGCCATATTTATTAGCTACAGTTCCCAAAGCAACTTGGAAAAATACACTGGCACATTTTGAAATTGGAGAAGTCTTCTACTTAAAAAGTAGCTTTGCTACTTCTAGATCTTAAAACACCTTCTAGAGTCCCCAAATGCTAAGTGTGGCATTGCATCCATTCCCTTGCTCACAGTCCCTTCTTGTGCTCTCTTTCAGACTGACCACTTCAGTGGATGCTGTTGTTTCCATCTGTGTGATTTTTGCCATGTCCTTTATACCAGCCAGTTTTGTTTTATACCTGATTCAAGAGCGTGTAACAAAAGCCAAGCATCTCCAGTTTGTCAGTGGTGTGAGCCCTGTTATCTATTGGCTAACTAACTTCATGTGGGACATAGTAAGTAACTGCTGGTCTGATTTCACAGCCTGTGATTATCCTGGGTGTGCATGAACTGAGGGCTAATCGGTGAATCAAGTGAAGGTGATTCTAAACATTGCAAAGCATTCATTTCTCTTAAGTGTTTCTCAGAGAGCATGCTAAGGATCTGGCCTCTGAACTAATTACAGATGTAGAAATTAATTCAGGTGCACAACACATTAGTCAACTAATGAAGCTGTATTTTTTATAGTCTTAGCATTTCCAGTCCTTACAACTGAATATATAATAAAGTACAATTTACTGTAGCAGGGAAAAGCCTCATTGCCTGGCGTGAGTCACTCCTGTCCCCTAGAAGACCCAAAATATATTTAAGTGGGGAAGATTCACAGGCTGCTGGAACAGTATCTGTAGTCCTGACAAAATACTCTGGGGCATCTAAAATGCCATAGATATATTTGTTGAGGTCACTGTATCATGGTCACTGTGTTATTACAAAAAGATTTTTACCACAGGTCCAGACTTGCTGAGACAGGGCTCAGTTTCCCTCCTGTTACTCCTCCAGCCACTTTGTCACAAAGGAGAAAATTCTTTGGCTGGTTGAGGCACAACAAGGGCTGGTTCTCTAGTCTTGCCTTTGTAACCAAGAAAGTGGCTAAGGGATTATGCAATACGAAAAGCATGAACGTGGAATTGAAAAAAATTAAAAAGAAAGAAAAATTAAATATTTGAAAGCTCCAAACTTTTCAGGCTTTGGAAGGTGTTCTGTCAGGAGAAGATAAAGCAAAGCATTATTTTAGTAAATGAGGGAAAAGAAGCAGGTCTCCGAGTTCTTGTTCCCTGCGATTCACAGCAGCTTCCTTGACAGGAATTCTGGTGGCCATTGCCCTTGGCAGCATGATGCAAAGGTATTAAGTGGTGTTAGCAGTTCTGTGAAATGCTACCTTCCATTCTGCATAGGGAATTCTGTGCATTGCAGTAGAGTAATGCTACTAATACTGAACAGAGAAATGAAGCAGTGGCCAAGCACACTCACTTTAGCCTCCTCCCAGGAATGCAGCTCAAGTAACTAGCTTTTTTCATCCTACACAGCCTTTGTTTTCATCACTAGAAACTGCACTTCCCTTGCTACCCATGGCCCCTTTCTCGGGAAGCCCGGCGTCAGGACTATGAAATAGTTGACTCACAAACCATAATCTAAGAAACAACAATATATGTTGTATTTTTGATGAATAGTCCAATAAAAGATATCTCAGAAAAATGTTGAGTGTTGCCAGGAATCCATTGATTCAAAAGGTTCAGTGTGACTAATCTAACTCAAATTCTGATGTTCCTCAATATAAAATCCTTTTGGAATGATGTGTAGGATCTGGATATGTTTGCAGACCTTCTCAGGTCTTAACACATTGATCTTTGCCCTGTGATGTGGCAGGTGAATTATGCACTGAGTGCTGGAATGGTTGTGGCTATATTTGCTGGATTCAACAAGAAAGCATACGCTTCTCCGACTAATCTCCCTGTGCTTGTTGCCTTGCTGCTTCTGTATGGGTGAGTGTTCAAGGTTATTCCTGCAGTCAGGCCCTGTATTTCACATGGAAATGATTTCACGTTACTGAGCTTGGTACTTAGCTTTGAATAGAAATGAATGGATCCAATACAGGTTAAAACTGGATTCTGCTACAGGATATTTGCTCTCTGGCCACATGCTGCAAAAGAGATTCTTATATCAATGCTTGCCCTGCATTTTTAAGCATAAAATGTGATCCCTACAGGAAAGTATATTTGTTCAGTTTGCTGCTTTCTTCCTTGTACATTGTGTAGAAATGTAGTGGTTGTTCATTTGCTACATTCACAGCCAATACTAAAGTCTCTTTCAGCATTTAACTCAAGGGCAAAGAGTACTGAGTCTTCAATACTTTTTTAGCTTCAAATGATTATTTGTGTTGGCAAAACAGCATTTTATAAGGCTGACTTAAATTCACTTTCTCTCATTTAATTAGTGATCATATATTTTTATCAATAAAATCATAATCCTGAGAGCCCTTCAGCAGATGTAGTCTAGAAAAAAATTTACCAGATTTCTAGAGTTAAAGAGAGAAATTAATCTTTTCATATCTTCCTGTCTGTATCACAAATTGAGCTAAGAAGGAACAGTTATTTTCTGTGCCAACTAGCTTTAATTTTCTGAAGTTATTGTGTTCTTTGAAGGAAAATCCTGAGAAAATGCAAAGCATTATCAGCATTTAATCTCTGTAAAACTGCTGTCAGAATACTGAGAAGTTATTGTTTTTCTATCTTTTGCATGCAGATGGGCAGTAATTCCCATGATGTACCCTGCTTCTTCTTTCTTCAGTGTCCCTAGCACTGCATATGTTGCATTGTCTTGTATTAATCTCTTTGTGGGAATCAACAGCAGTGCCATTACATTCATCCTGGAGTTATTTGAAAACAACCCGGTAAGTAATGTTCTGTAGTGGGTCTGTGCTGGCTGGATGCCAGGTACCCACCAAAGCCTCTCTATCACTTTCCTTTGCAGCTGGACAGGGAGAGAAAATTTAATGAAGGGCTCACAGATTGAGTGAGGACCGGGAGAGATCACTCATCAAATACCATATGGGCAAAACAGGCTCAAATTAGAGATATGAATTGAATTGTTTACTAACAAAACAGAGCAGGGAGACAGGGAATGGGGTTTATGGTCAGTTCATCACACCTTGTTTCTCCTGCTGCTCAGGGAGAGGAGTCCTTCCCCTCCTCCAGCATGGGGTCCCTCCCACCGGAGACAGTTCTCCACGAAGTTCTCCAATGTGACGAGTCCATCTCACAAGCAACAGCTCGTGTGAACTGCTGCAACATGAGTCCATCCCACAGGCAACAGGCCTCGCAAAATGCTGCAGTGTGGGTCACTCTTCCACGGGGTGCAGCGCTTCAAGGACAGATTGCTCCAGCATGGGCTCCTCTCTCCACAGGCCTTCCACAGGGTCACAGCCGCCTCTCAGGCATCTACAATCTCTGATGTGGGTCTCCTCCACAGGAGTGCTGCTCAGAAATAGCTAAAACATCCCTGTGTTATCAACCCTGTTGTCAGTGCAAATCCAAAACAGCCTCATAGCAGCTTTACATGTTACCACTAGAATTACATTACCTGTGCTACATAGGGAAACACTTCATTACAAAGAGAAGTCTTCCTCCCCATTGACAGTTTTTCACAAGCACCCTGTCTGGTGCAGTGTATGCCAGCATTCTGCTGTTTGCATTTTATGTTGCTTTAGATAGAACTTGATAAATACTCTGTTTTCTCTCAAGAACACAGAACATCCAGTTTCTCTGACATGACAAAGAACTTTTCACTTATGTTGCTATGTTTTCTTAAACAGGTCTGATTTCAACAGCTTATTATGTTGTTTCTGTTTCTTACAGTCTTTGCTGAAGTTTACTAAAACACTGAAAAACGTGCTGCTTGTCTTCCCACATTTTTGCCTGGGCCGTGGACTCATCGACTTGGCCATGAACCAAGCTGTGACTGAGGTATATGCGAGGTTTGGTAAGTAAAGCCAAAAAGCAACAAGTTATATCAGTGTCACATGGTCTGACCTTGGATGAGATGTTTGAAAGGGTTAACTTGGAAAAGTAGCATTTCTGAAATTCTCACCTCTTCCATCATCAGATGGATGAGGAGTATGAAAGTTCACCCTCTCTGAAGGAATCACAGCTCCTGATAGTGTTGCCAGAACTCTATGGCCCAACCAGTAGTCTGCATTGGAAATGAACCCATTCGCTTAGTGTCAGACCCTGGCGTCTTTT
This sequence comes from Atrichornis clamosus, assembly GCA_013400975.1. Classification (NCBI taxonomy): domain Eukaryota; kingdom Metazoa; phylum Chordata; class Aves; order Passeriformes; family Menuridae; genus Atrichornis; species Atrichornis clamosus. The sequence goes on along the minus strand of WBMZ01004623.1, from coordinate 31,502 downwards.
TATCCTTTGTTTAGTAGTCCTTAGATCATTACAGGAGGATTTATTTTGTCATTTCATTTGAATATTTCAGTTAATGTTTAAAGTGACTGTTGTTCTTCAAATGCATTCTGTTGGGATCTGGTTGTCTTTGATATCAGACAACTTATTAAAAGAACAGTTATACAGCAGAACTTACCTGAATTTCTTCAGAAAATGTGTCTTTTCACATAATCCATGCAAGTTTTATGTTATGATATCCAAATTAGTGCATATTCAGAGAGCTTATACTTATTTTTACTCTCATGCAGCAGCTGAGCTTGGAGTCCTTTTTGTTAAGAACCTTTCTAAGACTGGAAAATTAAAACCATTGCCTGATCATGTGCAATAAAGTACAGTAAACCATTATGATTACGTGCTTTGTTCTGAGGAGTAGTAGTTTTTTTCAGCAGTATTTCACCTTTCTTTCTGGTGCTCGTTCTCCAAAGGTGAGGAGCATGTTTCTGATCCATTTCAGTGGGACTTTGTTGGAAAAAACCTGGTTGCCATGGCTGTTCAAGGAGTTGCATTCTTCATTCTGAATCTCCTTATGCAGCACCGTTTGTTCTCCACAAGATGGTATGTCTAAAAGTTCTATTATGTTCCTTTATTAAAAGGAAGATTATTTATTATCTTTGTTATTCTCTGTCCCTCTTTTTTCTTTTTCCTTAACTTTTCTTTAAATTTGTCAGCTTTTTTCTTTTGTATTTACTTACCTGATCTTAGTTTATTGATATCCTGATCCAAGAAAGCATTTATAAATATGCATTATCCTAAGAGGATTTAAGAATATTTTATTAAAGAAATCAGTTTTCTTGATTAAGATTTTAGAGTAATTTCTTTTAGTTTAAGACACTGTTAATAGTGATACTAAAAAATTACTTGGAAAGTTTGTAGTGTCATGAGTACTGTCATGCCTGACCTCCAAGACAGAGATTCCAGTCTATGGCACAGGACAGATGTATCCTGGACGCTATGTGAACTTCCCCTCTCTGCTTTACAAATGTGTCTTTTTCTTTATGAAAACAGCTACCTACCACCTGTGAGTTGGTCATTCACTCCTGTTCAAGATTGACAACAAGAGTACTAATTGGTAAAATTATAAAAATACTGTCTTACAGAGATATCTACTCAAAACTTCTACTTCTGTAGAAGGATTATCATTAGCTACTAAGAGCAGCCAAATAGTGAAAGCTGTGGATAAGGGGCAGGCTATTGTCATATCAGTGACTGACAAGGCATGTTCTTTTGAGCAAGCCACTTCCTCCCTTTTTAGTATTTAGATATTAACTTTAAAGGTCAAGGATTCCCCCTACAGCAGGAATACTCCAGCCAATGTCACATTGTGAAATTTCAACCCCACTGCTTCCACTAGTCCCATTTTTGGCAATTAATTAGTCATTGTTTCACACTTTATTCTAACTGAACCCAGGGCAACTCAGTATCTTGGGTTTTTCCAGGTTTGCTGAGACTGCCATGTCACCTATTGTTAGTGAAGATGAGGATGTTGCAGAAGAAAGAAAAAGAATTATGAACGGAGGAAACAAAACAGACATATTACAATTACAAGAACTGACCAAGGTAATATTTTTAAAAGAATGAAATAAATATTTACTCCTGTCTTAGTTCTAAAGTTGCCTCATCCCAATAGCATTAAATGAAAAAATTCAGATGATTTTCATTTCTGCAGATGTCCTGAAATAGGAACTTTCTTTTTCTTTCCCCTCCTGTCAATATAGGTTTATGCAGGTCGACGCAAGCCTGCAGTGGACAGACTCTGTGTTGGCATCCGTCCTGGAGAGGTAGGTTGTTCAGTAACACTAGAATACCTTCCATGGATCAGGTCAGATTTTATGCCCCTCCTGATTTGCAAGTTGGAAATATTAAAGAATATGATAAATTTTGCAATTTAGTGCTTTGGCCTTTTGGGAGTGAATGGTGCTGGCAAAACAACAACATTCAAAATGCTGACTGGAGATACTGATGTGACATCTGGAGATGCTGTGGTGGCTGGCAATAGGTAAGTGCCTTAAAAACACCCCTGTGACAGTCTATTTACCAGGGTAGAACTGTCCAGATCATACTCTCAATGATCCAGCAGCTCTGTGGCACTGAGATAACAACTAACATACAATTGCATTTTACACTTTTAATATTCTGTTGTAAAATCTGTGGGTAAGTTGTAGTAATGCTAACAGTGGGACAAGCCAATCATACTAGTGGCAAGAGCTCACAAACATAACCTGTCCACCAGGGTACTTTGATCTGAGCTTTGGGATTTTTCTCTGGCTGTTTCCGGCATCTTTGTTTACACAGTCCTGGCATAATGTCATAAGTTAATACAATGTGATCTGGTATGTATTTATGTTAGTTTACTTCCAGGTTGTGTGCCTTGGCTTGTTAGGTGTAGTTGGGATTTGACTCTTTGTCCATTGATGTGATTTAACAATAAATTTTTTGTTGCCAGGACATGGTCCTGGGCACCCTGTTCTAGGTGACCCAGCCTGAGCAGGGTCGGTGGACAAGATAACCTCCAGAGCCCCCTTCCAACCACAACCATTCCGTGATTTTGTACTTCTCCTCCTACTGCCATCAAAGTGTTAGGCAGGTGTCTTGGCTGTCTGTTGCTAGTGACCACATTCTGAGTTGAATTAAAGTTTTTTTTCCTTCTAGAAATAAATACTGTTTTCAAAAAATAAGATATGAGTGGCTGTTTAAAGACCTTCTCATTAAGTTAGACTATACTTTAACAAGAAAATGGGTGAGGAGAAATGGGCTTACACTCATAACTAGGACTGAGCTGACTTAAGACAATATACTCCTGGCTCTTATGTACATACAGATATTTTAGTAGGATGTTTTATCAGGAAGAATTAATTTGCCTCTTACAAGAGTTCTTACCCTAGAAAATAAAGATTTTATTCAAACTATTCTTCCTTCTCTTAAAGCTTGTATTACAGAACTAAGATTCTTTTTTTCTCCAGTATATTGACCCACATTTCTGATGTCCATCAAAACATGGGATACTGCCCACAGTTTGATGCCATTGATGACCTGCTCACAGGACGAGAACACCTCTACTTATATGCACGCCTGCGGGGGGTTCCAGCAGAAGAAATCCAGAGGGTAATCTTGCTTTTGACAGTTACAGTGATTATTTGTGATGATTAATTGTGTTCATAACATGCCAAGGGCCAGAATTTCCAAAGTGGACTTGTTATTCTGTGTACTGAAGTCCTGGGAGTGGTTCCTGTCATTTGGACAGTTAAGTAACAAGACCACACTGTCAAATGCAGGTTCCCAGGCATTAATGGTACTTGCAAAACTGCAGCACCAATAATGGAAGGATAAGATGCAATTCCTATGACTTGCACTGGTTGCTGTTTCACTCATCTTTAAAGTTGTGTATTTAGAAGAAGAAAACATGAAGAAGATTCCAGAAGAAAATAATTTAAATTCTTGCACAGATAGAAGTCTACAGCTGAGGCTGCTTTATGGCTTTCCCTCAAGCAATTACAACTCCCCTCATCATCATCATCAATGTTTTATACTTCCCTGGTCCAGTTCTAAAATGAATGTGCTAAAACCCAGGGGGCTGTCGTGTTTCTGCCAGAAAAGGGATGTATCAGCAATCCTGTCTGTTAAGCATTAGCTGCTGTATGAAAAAGATGGTCTTTCTCATAGGTTGCTGAATGGGGCATCCAGAAGCTGGGACTTCCAATGTATGCAGACCACCTGGCAGGTACCTACAGTGGTGGCAACAAGCGCAAGCTCTCCACTGCCATTGCGCTGATAGGCTGCCCACCCCTGGTCTTGCTGGTAAGTGTCATGGAAACATAGCTCCGTGATAGTTCCATGTAACATAACACTACATGCTAAAGGGGTACAAAGTCCTTGCAAGCTTGTTTCTGCCCTCAGTTTACAGCTATTTCAATGTAATTTTGAACTCTTTGATTTCAAGCATAGACTGGGATGCATAACTATGTTTCCAATGGACCCCAAGTGATTACAAAAGAAAGATCTTCAACAAAGAATGTTTTGAGATAAAATCTATAATCCAGACAAACCTGAATTTAAACCCTTGTTTAGTCTCAGTCTGCCTTCCCTTGTCATAGTGTACCCACTCATGTAAAAGATGATCTTTTGACATATATACCTTGCTGCTTTATACAGCAGAACAGAGGAAGATAGCTACCCGTTTTCAGCCTTTAATATCTTTGGAATAAATTATACAAATTTATACTAAACTATACAAATGCTGAAATGTAATTCTTGTCAAATAAAAGAAGTTATCAGATAACTGCCCACCTAAAGGGAAATTCTTTGTGAAATTAGTACAAAAATTTTTAATTTAAATTATATTGTACCACCTTAATTTGTTGTCTAAAAAGAAGTATGTTAGTAATACTTTAGTATCATGGTTCCTTGTACCATTTAATATGTCTTTACATGTAATCTGCCTTTGTGTAGTAAACAGCCAGCTAAAATGTTTTCTCATAATTTCTTAAGACAAGATGTGCAATGAAAATTTTTCTATTCAAATTTTTTTTTTACATTTTTTGTTACTTACTGAGTTAGCTGATTTATGCAGGATCAGATCCTTAGCTGGTGTAAATCGAGGTGACCTCACTAGTTTCTTGGCTTGAGCAATGTCCAATACATTTATGTAAGTAAAATAACTTGATGAGAACTCATTGTTGCCCAGAAAAGGCATTCCCTTCCCTGTAGCTATGCCCTCCACAGACAGCACTGTATTCTTACCTGCAGGTTCTTGCACTTGTTTCCTTACTGCATTGTGCCACTCACTCATACGCTTCTCAAGGTGTATGTGCTTTCTCAAGGCACAGATTACAGTGGAGAAGCAATTACATGCTACAGTCCAAACAATGACTTGATTCTAAATAGATGTTCACTTTTTAATCTGATTCTCTGATTCTGATTAACATTTCCATTACAGGATGAACCGACCACAGGAATGGACCCTCAGTCCCGGCGCCTCCTGTGGGACTCTATTGTTGGCGTGCTCAGAGATGGGCGAGCGGTGGTTCTGACCTCACACAGGTAAAAAGAGTTGGAATTCAGAATCCAAGAGTAGCTGAAGTTCATCTGTTGGCTTTTATCTCAAATATCTGTTCTCTGTTTTGAAAGTATGGAAGAATGTGAAGCCCTCTGTACTCGTTTAGCCATCATGGTAAAAGGTACCTTCAAATGCCTAGGCACAATTCAGGAGCTAAAATACAAGTAAGTAGAATATTTTAATGGTGGTTTTTAATGGGAAAACTTAGTGTATGTGATATGTACCATTCTCAATACAAGCAATTCAAGGTTAAACCAGACCTGTTTCTGGGTGCAACTCTGTGGTATCCTAGACAATCTGACCAGATCTCATTTCAGCTCTATTATGATACATACCACTCCTGCAGGGCACTAATACACGGCTTCCTACAAAGCTGGATCTTACACAATATCTTTCAGATACTGTTAATATTTTCATAGCTGCAGAAAACTAATTTCCTTCCTGAATGATGAAACCAACTCTTCATCCAATTCCTAAATCCACATGTGCTTCCCAGGTTTGGAGATGGCTACATTGTCACTCTGAAAATCAAAGCTCCAAAGTCTGGGCTGCCTCCAGATCCTACTCCTGCTGAGCAATTCATACGCACGAATTTCCCAGGGAGTTTACAGAGGGAGAAACACTACAACATGCTGCAGTATCAGATTTGCTCTTCCTCTCTGGCTAAGATTTTTCGATTAATAATCTCCAATAAGGAAAACTTGCATATTGAAGAATATTCTGTGTCTCAAACAACTTTAGATCAGGTGAGTAAAAAGTAAACATCCAAGAGAAAGCCTGTCTGGCAAGAATTAGGCAACATAATGGGGATGTAGCCAAACAACTGAAGGACCAAAATGTTCAGAGTAGAGAATTATCTCACACCTCTTTCTCAGGCAAAATTCCCAGGCCTATCATCAAGGAGGGTGGATCAGTATGAATCTGTAACTTATTCCCTGTATAAATAGGTGCCATTTGAAAGCTGGTAAGACAGCGTTTCCCACATAACAGAATTCACACTACCCATTCCTTCAAGAGCAGCAGTGTGAGCAAGGTCAGCAATTTGAAATGAGTCTGAGCTGAGAATAACATTTTCTTTTAAATAAGGGGTTTGGACTGTGTTGTGTTAAAAATACTGTGAGAAGCAATTAGACACACAAAACCTAGAAAGTCCACTGGGACTGTTGGCAATACCCACTTGCTAGAGGGTATTGGCCCCATCTGCCTGCTTTCCTGAGGGTCCACATATGCAAAGCTGTCTTCGGGGGGATTGCTAGAGAGACATTTCTGGCTGCCTTTCAGTTTCCTACTAAAGTATTCTGTCTCCTCTTTCCTATCACAACCAAATTCACGCTGTGCAAACCTTGCAAATCTTGCTGAAGCCATTTCCTCCTTAAGAAAAAGTAGGATTTTAGTTGCAAGCACATTCAAAGGAAGGAAGTTTCTAGCAAGGAAGCTGCAAGGAAGTTTATCAAAATAAAGGAAGAACTCATGATCCCAGCTGATAACACAGTGTCTCAGAGATATGTATGGATTCCCCTTTCTGTCTGTTTCCTGCAGAGCAGTCATTTCACAAACTCCTGTCAGCTGACAAGATGGTGACATTTTCTGCTTTCCTCACACAGGTTTTTGTGAACTTTGCTAAACAGCAGATGGAGGATGAGGAAATTCCTTTGCATCCACGTGCAGCTGGAGCCAGCCGAGAAGCAAAGGTGTCCCCTGCTTTGCATCAGCAGGCGGTTGCATAGACTGTTCCTACAGTCACTAGGCTTAGTGTGTGCATGGTGCAAAGATGTGCCATACCAGAGCAGAACAAGGGTAAAACAAAGGGTCCCACACTCAGTATTACACTGATTCTTTTGCACCTTTCTGAGCATTGTGCTCTAAACAACAGCCCTAGCAACAACCAACTTCCACTGCTCTACCAAGAACCCTACATGCAGACAGTGTCAAAGGAAAGGCAGGTCCTTGCTATAGAATAAAATCTTCCTCTAACATAAAGTTCATTATAAGATAGGAGAAGTCTCAGTCCTCCTTGTTGACACATAAAAAGCATCAAAGACAGTTTCTCTAGCTGGTACTTTCAGGCTGGCAGGTTTCTCTTGTTTAACCCTTATGTCAACTGCTACCAGTCAGCAGACAGGTCCAAGGCAGAGAGCATTGCTTAGAAGCAGATTCCTGCTGTGCAGAGTGCACAGGACAACCAAGGTCAGAACATCAGTGCTGGCTGATGGGGCTAGTGCTGGGAGATTGCTTCACTGTCTCACCAGGCTGCCAGGGAAAACAGACGGTTTTCTCAGCAAGAATGAAAAGAATTAATTCAGATCTCAGACCCAGACAAGAAACTTGCTTTAAATAAAATAAATTAATTAAAATGATCTCATACTCATCTTCAAGTTTCCTCAAATAGAGGCCAAATGTCAAAATGGAGATTAAAAAGAAAGAGAGTATGTCCAAGTCTGCCAAGTTTTGTTTTCTTGCAGAGACCTGGAAAGAAATTGTTACTAACCAAGATCAAATTTTTCTTCTTTCCTGTCACTGGACATTAAGTGGGTGTAAAGTGTGAATAGGGTATCTACTTTCTACCTCCTCAGAAGGAAACTTTCAACCTGCTTGTACTCCACACTGCACTCAGCAGGAAATCATTTGACATTTAGTTCTTTTCTCTGGTTCACAGTTAAACTAGTGGAAAAAGCAATCCTGAAAACAAATTCATAACATGTATTGCTTCAGTTATCTACCAGATCTAATAATTTATAAGAAATCTTCTCTAAGATATGTTATACAGAAATAAAATCTGGGTCATGTCTTTTTTCTTTGAAAGGTTTTTTTCTTCAATTGATGTAGATTTTTTTTATAAGAACATTCTTGCTTTGTACTGTACAAAATATTACAAAACTTCAGCAACCAGCTGTAGCCTTCTCTTTTTGCCATAATTATTTCAACTGGTTTTAAAATATAGTCTAGGATTTATTGCATATTTCACCCTTACAAATAGTTGCGAAAATCTTTCTATAAGTCTATTATAGATAAATAAATTAATCGTGAAACAAAACAGTATCTATGCATTCTCTTCATATTCTAAAATAGCTTCTTTAAAATGTCATTCAGATAGATTTCAATAGCCTTTTTTACTATATTTACACAAACCCCAACTAAGTCCCACAGAACATCCTGTGACAAAGAAAACACAGGAAGTTCAAAATGAAGCAGATTTTTCTCCCTGGCTCTGAAAATAGGAAGAGCATTCTGAGGACTAGCAGTCACTTCATGTATTTACAAAGTGTATTAAAAACTATCCAGAGAAGCCTGATGTAAAATGCTAGGTAAAAAGTCTGTTAGTATCGTAAGGACTTGTTATATGAAAACAGGCCAAGTATCAAAGATATGGCATAGATCAGATTGCTGCTGAACCTTACTTACTAGTATGCAATTTTCTAATGAGGAAGACCAAAAACAAACAAAAAGCACCAGCACAGGAAGTTACATTCGCAAATACTACAAATACTTCTTACTTCAGACTCTTTTGGCAAATTAGGGGTTAGACCCAAATCAGGTTTTTGAGATATTGCCTATTTCTTTATTCCAGGAACTATTAATATTCTTTGGTAATGTTATATGTTACAAAGCACCTGCCTCCAGGCAGCACACTCTCTTCTTCAAGTCAAAGAAGGCAGATCATGCAACTGTCTTCAGGCCAGCTGGCCGCGCTGGCTGAATGGAGCTCTAGTAGTTAGCTGGTATGTCCTCGTTCCAACGTACTTCTGTCTTGCAGAATGCCACTGCTAAATTTGGAGCTGCTTTTCAGCACAGACTTCTCAGTATCTCTGATCCATCAATCTAAACAGACTAGTTAAGTCAATCAGGTTACAGTGAACTGCAGGAGCTTTTTTTTGCAGCTGTGCAATGAAACTTATTTTTTAAGGTGCTTCTGAGTTGAGTTGAGAATTCTTGAATGTAAAGAAATGTAGCTTCCAAGTGCATATAATTTCCCTTAGCAGGGGAGATTCAACATGCACCAAAATCCTTTAAATTAATTCATTTATTTGGTAGGACCTTTATGAGGTCTTTCTTCTTGAAGTTCTGTGCAATATTCAAATTAAGCGTTCTTTTCTTACAACAAAAAGGGAATAATTGGCATTCTATGACTTGGATAATCCTTGAATTCTCGTAAGTAGGTGCAGTGTTTATCCTTTGCCCAGACTGTCATCTGAATGAAGCAAAGCAACGTGAACAGCCCCACTGGAAGGAAGGAAGAAAATGATACATTTCATTATCAGATTAAAAACACGCTCTTGCTGCTGACATCACTTCAGGTTGAAGTACCAAAACATTACTCACCTGGAACACACTGAGTCATGATAGTGAAACTGATCCAGGTCCCCACCTGTTTTGGCCAAGGAAATTTAAAATATTTCTGGTGACAGCATTTGCACTTATGTCTCTATTGATCAAAATAACCTTGTCCTAGTATAGGTAAATAAAAAAACCAAGGTCAGCCAGATCCATTTCTACTGTTAATGACCTTTAGCCAAAAAGGTGAATAGTGCCTTATTATCACAAACAAAACCTTCATGTTTGCTTCCATAGCTATTACAATGACAAAATTTTAAGCATTAAAACAGTATCCTTTCTGTTCTCTGCCTAATTTGTATTTGTCACACCTCCATCAGTGCTAGGAATGGTAACTTTCTATAGTCCGAGGCCAAATGCTGTTCTCATTAACATCTGTTAACCTCCACTGAATTTAAAACCCGATACTCTCCTTCTGTGCAAGAATGAACGTTACACTGAATTGCACTGATTTTATCTGCTTTTTAACTCAGTCAGGAGTTTAGTTCCTGATTAAGGAATATGAAATGATAAACTGATTCATGTTTCTAAAGCACCAACATAAGTGACGGTAACTTAAGAAAATGGGGAGAAGACTTTGGCTATTTTCTCTATCACGATATCTTCTATTTGTCTGACCACTATCTGCCTGCCTGCCTGCCTGCCTGCTGTGATATTTCTGGGCTATTATGTTATAAATCCACCAGGCACGTCCATCCCCTCATTGCAACACACGTTCAGTGGCAATCTCGCTCTTTGTGGCTGCAGAATTTGCACTGATTTGCAGTGGAGCTGTCTTGTCTAGCAGCCACATGGAAGCATAGGCCCAGGGTCAGGGCTGTCTGTTTAAGGTTAGTCTCATCAGTACTGCCTCAAGGAGGGAAGGAAGAGCAGATAAATTCCGGTCCACAATCTGATTTCATGGGGTTTAGAGAAGGAGGGGAAATGTATTGACCTGAACTGTTTCAGAGGTTTCTTCCATGTTTAACATTCCAAAAGAAACAAAAATATATTCAGCAAAACCAAAATCTTAACATCTTGTTTGAAAATACATACCTCATATGTATAGTTAGGGCAAGATACAAAGAAAAACAGCCATGTGAAAGGATTCTTTGTTGGATATGGGATCTTACGGGTTTTGGATCCTATAGATTAGAAAACAAATCACAAAATATTCATACTCCTAAATACATTGTTTCTTATAAAGATAACCCAACTCTGCCTACTCCTGTGTCTCATGATTGTGAGAGGAACAAGCAGGATGTGGAAAGACAGGATGTCCCCTGGACTCACAAGAAGGAATAGGATAACTGTGAGGAAATGTTCTCGACATTAGAAAGTCATCTATTTATGCCTTGGATCACAATCACTCCTGTAAGAAGAGGTACCTCAAGTTTTAAATTTTAAAGTTGAAGTTTTTCTCAAATTGTCACAGAATGGGATTTCAGCAGTCGTAGTTGATCACTGTAAGATGTTTGGCTCCTGCCCAAGGAACCCTGATCTGCACAGAGATCCTGTGCCCGCCATAGAAGCGAGTGAAATTACTTTCCCTTGCTCACCAAAGCATAGCTTGTACCAGCACTGTTTCCTTTTGCACTGGCAGTGTAACCTATACAACTGCTTCCCCAACACAACCCAGCCCAAAACAATGAAGATTACAGTAAGATAAAAAGCGCTGTTCAACAGTCTGATGCTGGATTCCTTGCACTGTCTGATTTCCCTTAGAATCCAATCTTTACAGTGCTGAGCAACCTGTGCTCCCACAGCAGTCAGCTGACAGGTATCAACACCCCCCAGGATCAGGTCTTTCATGAAGCAGAGTAACTGAAGAAGTACTGAATAGCTGTGCAAAAGGGAAAAATGATTATACAGTTTTTACCATTTCTCCGGAGGTCACTGAGTGCAACATGAATGGAAAAATTTCCAGCTTCACACAGCTGCAAGGAAAAGTATGATAGAGTTAAAAATGTACTTCCCTTCTATTTGTTTTTCTTCCTTTTGTTATTTCCTGGGGTCCTTTAAAAAATTTAAGAAAAGGAAAATAATCTATTATAAACATAGTAAATATCCTTAACCAAGATTGCTGTCTGACAGGAGGGTGAAATGTGTTCATTCAAACATGAGTCCATATTATGCTCTGTTATGTATTTGTGATATTTTCCAGACAATGTGGACTCCGTGTCCAAAAGATCAAATTTACTACTTACATAATGCCCTTGAGAGCTAAATAAACCAAAGGGGATAAAAGTAAACTTGGGAGATGCTTGCTTTATCTTTTGATCATTCTTATGTCTTTAAAAATATCCAAAAATTGATTTGCATAGTCTTGGTTTCTCAAAAGTTTTTAAAATCCCAAGGAAGATACAGCTTGATCTCTAAATAAGTTTTCTTCTCTAGAGTATAATTGATATGAATGATGAAATATAATTGACCCAGCTTCCTTCCTGGTTTTAAAGAATGCTTCCCCAGTCAATTATGAAGTGTACTGAAATGACCCATTTATATGATTATGGACAGTCTCTAGCGTCTGCAATGCACAGCTATTAAAGCAAATGACTAGTGGTCAGAGCTCCTGAGTTTTATTCCCAGCTCTGTGCTTTCACTTATGGAGTCTCTCTATAGAATGTGAATAGATTATGATCTCACCGAATTTTCATACTGGGAAGCTGCTTTAAGATCCTGCAGTCACTGATGATTAGTTTGTCAAAGCAAGTGAGCAACTGATGTTTTAAACAAGTTACACATACATGGGAAAAATCTTTGCATGTAGGTGCATCTTTCTTGGCTACAGTAACATTGCTTCTGCATGTAGGAAATGTTCCTTGGAACTGTGAGAATGAACAGTGACTGAAGAATTTTGATTCACAAGGAAAGCTGTAAAAAGGTTCTGAAGCTCAGCAAAATGAAACTCTATCACTCTATACTTAGCTGGCTAGTTCTCTGAGCTTTATGAACTGTTGTGATTCTTAACACCCAATAAACAGTTCATAAAACAAACTCACTGGCTTTTAAACACAGTGTCACAAACTGGTAGTTCCAGCTTTCCTTTAAAGACTATGAGAGGTCATCCCAGCAGATAAATATCCTAATCTTGGAATGGATACTGAATCAAAATATTCCTTTGTGTACAAAATCACATTAAAAACTGACAGATTTATCTATTCTGCATGCAAGTGGTCAGCTTTAGTAGTATGTCCCAAATGTTCAAGTTCTAAGTATCTGCTTATCCTACTCACACCTCCACTTATATGACAGAATAAATAAAGCAAGATATTTTAGCATTTTATAGAAAGAACAAGAAACCTACCAGAAACATGATCACAGCAAAATTTATCTGTTTTTTCCCATAAGCTATTAAAAAAAAAGTTTACATGTGATTAGTACTAGTATACGAAGTATATACGTAAGTACTTAAATCATTGAGGGTTGTTTTGCTACTTACAAGGAGGAGTGTAAAGAGGATGATTGATGTAATATGCAAGCCAAGCTGCAAATCCCCAATAATATAAGCAGTTCTGAAAAACAGGCAATTTTTCTTTATTTTAGTACAATCTTCTACACCAATATTCACCACAAGGACTGTTGATAACAATGAACTGGGCTAATTCTTCAGCTTCCTGATAATACAACAAAAAATGGCAGTACTAAGTGTGGTAGGTGGGAGCAGATAACAGAAAATAACAGAAAGGAAGTAGTGCTCATAAAGTTAAGATTTCCTCTCAAACATCTTGGAGCTTTTAGGTTTATAGACAGTTTTAGAAAGTATGATCATACGATTGAAAACAAATTTCTCTTGTCTGGCAAGCCATCAGGCAAAGTTGAAATGCATATAGACTGTATGTTAGAGAGAAACTTGTCTTGCTGACCCCTGAGATTTTGTAAAACCAGATTCAGGCACTGTCCTCTCTTCTCTGCTTATTATTTTGCCCTGCCCAATCTCCTGTCCTCTCCTCCTTCACCCCATCAGTTCTCTTTCTTTTCCATGCTTTAACTTTTCCTACCTAAAGTCATCATGCATGATGCTTTCCTCTGCACTTTAACTGCGATATCTTTAGTTTGTCCCTTTTGCTGCTGTCCTTGTGTTTCTGTGATCCAATTTCCACTCTCTCAACTCTGATAACATAGCTGTCACTACTGCCTATACTGACTCATTCCTGACCAATTTATTTCATCTATGAAAAAAACTGCTTACAATGACAATCTTTACCTCTTATTTGGTTTCCTTGGCCCTGCCTCCTCTGAGTTTTTTTCTGACACTCATTGATGCTTTGGTATCTTGGTGACAGGTTATCTTCTCCCTCCTTATATATATGTAAGTAGGAGGGAGGCCCTTTCTTGGTCTCTTTCTCTGTGCTCTAACCTCTAGCTGCTATTCTCTTGTAGACAGTCTTTAACCCTCATCAACAATTCATAAATTTGCCTCTCATCAGTTGAGTCCTCTTTTACCAAACCTAGTGCCTCAATTTTTAATGTTTTAGGGCATATTTGTTTATCACCTGGACTTCAGCAAGACCACAACTGAGCTCTTTATCTTCCTTTCACCACTGCTGTTCTTCTCCTTCACCTTATCTTTCCTTGCATCCTATTTTCAATTTTAAATAAAACACCAATCCTTTTACTCTTCCTGGTGATGCTCCTTTCTTGGCCTTCCAAATAGGTTCCTACATCTTAGACATCTCTAGGTGTTTCTGCTTTCTCCTTCACAGCTTTCCTTTCCGGGTCATGCAAGCAAAAATCCCATCCAATGCTGCATTTTTTACTGTCCTGACTCGTTTAGTTTTTTTCTTTTTTTTTTTGCTTTGAATTTTGCAGTCTTTTCCCCCTGTATATACCAGAACTGCATTTCTAGCAATAATACCCTGAAAAAGTGATTACCTCAGCATCTGCCACCTGCACTAGCTGACTGCAGTGTCTGATGGTGCATTTTTCTGAAAAAGCTGGTGCCCCCACATCTACTGCACACAGTTATATCAAACATTCAGGTGGAATGTGGCACTTCCACTTTCTTTTCAGAGTTAATTTAACCACTGACGGGCCCAGAGATCTCAGACAAAATGGACACCCTTTTGGGTATGCTGTAATACGAGCACACAGTGTGTCCTTGCTCTGAGATTATATAAGAGATAACTGATGAGAAAGAGCAAATTATTAACCAGTAATCACAAACCAGGTGGGACAAATGAGCAGAAAAACTACATAACTTCTCTGTCATTACTTCATTTTCCCCCAGGAAATGCAGCAAAACCAGAAGAGTGATTCCAGTGAGGGACAATCTAGGTAGTGTCCCATCCATAAACTACTGCTTCCTCCCTAACACTAGCTTCTTCAGCTAGCACTTACAATTTACTAATTGCTGTATAAACTTAGGTGGAAACAGTTTCTTGTAATCTTGAAATGGCATCTTCAGAAAAATCTTTTCCTAGCTTCAGGGCTTGGCACAGGATGGAACATATGGCAATGGATTTCAGTACAGTAAAATTAAATAAATTAATTATTGTGGCTCAGTCCCCACCAATACATGTTGTAATTAAACTGAACAAGTACTATTCAGCCAAAGAACATGATTTACTGCAAGAGTAATCCTCAGTTATAAGAAAAGGAGCTTTAAGATGAGTGGAGTCTACCACTGCTAAGGACCTTCGCAGTAACACTGTAAATGTCCAGCTGTCACTAGAATCCTTATTGCTTACACAAAAGCCTCCAGTGAGGTTCAGATAGGAACATGCAGACTTCATGAACTCACACTCACTTCATAAAGTATTTCTGTAGATCTTTCATATTTTACAACATTCTCCTATAATGTTATGGGTCAAGTTCAGATATTGCAGGGATCCCATAAATAAATTATTCGTAAGCTCACAAACTTATGGTTAGGATTTTTGTCTTCTATACTGCAGTTGACAATCCCTATTTCTTTATGTCCTACCTATGTTTATTCATGGCTAGCATTTACCCTTCTGTTTGTCTTGTTATATTGTCTTCTGGTTTAAATGGTATTTATTTAGGCCTAATGGGTTTTTTTCCTCCAGATGTTCATGGGGGAAGAAAGACCATGTAAGACCAGTAACGAGACTAATCTTTGAGGAATTCTACTGGTACCTCTTTATTATTAAAGGTCTGGTAGATCCTTTTCTAGCACAGCCATAATCATCTTGCTTTCAATTAGTTCCTTTATCACCACATAATTTTTGTATTAATCCCTCACCCCAAGAGAGCAGTTTACTAAGTCCAGATAAATCAGGTATTCTACCTTTCCAATGCCTATAAAAATCACATATCTTAGAAAAAATTATACTATTTAGTATGCATGCTTCTGGTGAAGCATGAACTACTTTTGGTGAAGCTGCTGCATTGTAGGGCATAACATATTCCTATTTCCATTTGGGAAAAAAGGATGAAAATCACATATTTCATCAATTCCTGTCTCAGACTTCTGCTTACTGAGACTGAAGTGTCTCCTGTACGGGTAGCATTCCACTGCACTTAGGAAATAAGCTATCTGTATCTGCTGTGTATGTGATCAAACACTGAAAGGAAGAAGCTTTGTCTACCACTTGGATGGGATGGGAAAAAAGAAAAAGGATGTGATATTTTTCTTACTGGCACAATTTTAGAGTAACACCACCAAGGCCAATGAAATTGTAAAAGCAAATCAAACCCAAGCATTGCTAAGCAGGTAGAATAAGAACTGTGAGCAACTTTACAGATGAAAGCAAGTGCCACCAACCTTAGAAGATGGAAAAGAGGAAGTGATCAGAATGACTGGTACAAATGTCAATTTTAGCAACAACAGTTTGTATGGTCTGAAAGGAACAAGTTGGCAGAAATGGCAGTGAGAAAAAGAATTATCACACCAATTTTTTTTCAAGGTGAAGTTGCTCATTTATCTGCTGTTTAGCATGCGTTAGCTACTGTTGTGTCAAGAACAAGAGATCTGTGAACCTTTTAACAACTCTTGCTGCAGAAAGCACAATAAATTGCTAGGGAGGATTCTTTTGGTGGGTCACTGCTCCATTACAGCCCATTTCAAAAGCATGAAGCTATCACCAGAAGGACCAGAGCCACTGGACAGGTGTAAGGAGTTAGCCACAAGGTAGAGCTTCAGCTGCTAGAAGTATCACTGCCATAATGCAAATTACTAGGGACTGTCCAAATCCCAAATGTTAAACACACAAATGCTGATACTATATGCTTTTCCAGTTGAGATTATAATCTCTTGTCTTCCTTAGTATAAGGTGTATTTTTGACTACTAGTGTGTACTCTGCTGCAAACATTTGTAAAATAACTACAGCCTGTACATAACCATGCAGTCACTGTACTACTTCTCAGATATCTAGGAAATGGAGTCTGCATCCCAACAGCTGCCCTGTGCCACAGCAGCGCTGGTAACGTTAGGGAATGCTCCCGTGGAGAAGAAAATGCAGAACAACTAAGCTGCTTTGCACTGGATCAAAGGTAAATTAACCATCGCTTAACAACAAAAAGAGTGTTAGGGGCAAAGCAGATGTAAAATGACTGTTACAAAAAATAATTGTTTTTTAAAAAGCAGCTCTCCCACCATTGTGCCTGCCTGTGCTACCCTTAAAGTTAACATTGCTACTAAAAAACCCTTCACACCCAAGGAGCTAACTGAGTGAAAAGGAAGGGTATGCTGAATGTTTAAAATTCTAAAAAGTAATGAGACTACTATAATATTAGTAACAGTATGACAACACGTGGGTTATACAATGATGACATAAAGAAATCTTCTGAAAGAACTACAGTTTTATGGGTGAGATTTGCTGTGCATTGCTACAAAAGCACATTAAAAAGTCTGTGGTGCAGAGGCAGAGCACAGGCTGGCTAGGTTGGATTTGTAAGGGCAGCTATGGATAGATTCTGACACAGTTTACCTTCACAATATTCCTCAGTGGCATAGTCCCACGGGAGAACCGATGAACAAATACTGTTTCAATCAACCTTTTGATGTAGTGGAAAGAATGGCAGATACATGCCAAGCTAGAAACAGCAAGACAAAAGCATTTAAGTGTGCTTCAAAAACCCAAGTGTGGCAAGACTACAAGAAATACCGCTTAAGCCTGCAAATGGACTTACTTAACTACTGGGTGCGGACTTGATGTAAACCTCTCATCCAGTCCATAGACAAAAGTCATGCGGAAATAAAACAGAAAATAGATGAACAATGGACCTGTGTATTCTATCAAAAATACCTGCAAAAAGAGAGAAAATGATTAGACAGCTGAATTAGATGATGGTTTTGCTTTGGTTTCTTTGTGGTAACTAATGCAGTGGGATAAACACCTCCACTGATCCAGAATGGCATTAAGAGAAGCAGGGAGGGAGTACAAGGTTTGGGCTTGGGCTATGAAACTGGTAGACATGCATGTAAATATTTTGCAGTGATTTGCCTCAGTTGCATTCAAACAGCCATTGCCAGTGCAGCAGACAGAGTAGGGGTATGAAAAGATAATAATGACAGCCCAGAGATCATGACAAATATGCATGCATGTTACATTTGTGCAACTCCTACCCTTCTCTTGCACTCAAAAACTGTTTGCTTTATTTTGGATTAAAATGAAATTTGGATAAAAATTTGTTTTGAAAAATAGGAGTTCTGCTTCTACTGAATGAATTTTATTTAAACTGGAAACACAGCTTGTAAGTGTTCACAGTGACCCCATCTGTGTGAACAGTTAGCACAGCAGTTGTCCTGGGAAACAATTAATGTCATTCTATGTTCAAGCAAGCTTTAATTTGAATACTAAAAGGAAAATAAAAAGAAAGGAAAAAAGGAGAAGAAACCAAAGAAGCTATTCTCTAACTTGATTTAATTTCAGATAGGTGTGTATTTCTTAGGAACATGACTTTAAGTTAACTTTGGACCAAACATTAACAATTGAATTTTCCACGCTTCTATTAGTGAGCAAGGCAGGCCCATACCTCACTTACGGAGAAAGAGGGGAAATTGATTGTACTTCTGTCAGAAAAAAACAAACAAAACCCCACAAAACAAAAGAAAGCAAACAAAAAAGAAACCCAAACAATCACTGTTCTCTAAAGTGTTTAGAGTTATTTTGATACTCAGAAAAGTTGTGTTATTGACTTCTGTTATGATCAGCGTTTTGTCTGGCAAAGATCAGATTTGCTTGTAGATGAGAAGCTCATCTTTTTGATTTGATAATACTGAAGTATTTCTTGATTTATGTTTGAATGAAGTAGCTTGAAGGGCAGGGAGAGCAGAATGTAAAAGATAGATTATGGAATGACAGAAGCCTGGTGTTACTCTGCACTGTGATATTTCGGTATATATTAATGCATGTGTGTCTTGGAGTCTACACTGCCATTAGAAGTTTTTGCCTGTCTTCCTGGTGTTTTGGATTGTGTAATAGCTGCCTGATTTATCAGCATTGCATCCAAAGTAATGATGTGAAGATTCAGTCTTTCAGAACATTTGACTTCTATTACTTTACCTATTAATGCTTTGCTATTTGGAATCAGCACAAGATTTTATTAGTATCTCAATAAATGGTAAATATGCCTTTAAATTACAAGGTACTTTTCCCTTGATGTTGTGCTGTTTATTGGAACTAGTGTGATACAAGAGCAAGGACCTTCTAAAGGGCTGGAGGGGTCATTGGTCACCTCACTGAATAAAAAGCAGCACTGTGTTGTCTGCCAAGTGAGTTGTGATAGGATTTGCATTTGAGCTAAAACAGTAAATATGCAAGGTCTTTGTGGACGGCTGCTAATCTTGCAGAAATTATCAGCTGTCATTAGCCCATCACTGGCATCCTGGGACACAGTCACATGCAGACAGCTAACTAATCTTTTGCACATTTTCTTGCTGAAGTGACTTCAAGCACTGATGTGTGCAGTTGCTCACATGCCTCTTTGCAGGACAAACTCATAGGAGTACAATCCTAATTCTGTCAGGAGTTACACAGGTCCTGAGAAGCAGATCACCAAAGGCATTTACACACCTAGTTCCTAGCGATTTTGCAGTAAACATCTAAATCCATTTAACAATTTGCATCTTAGTTCTGTAGAGCCAACCTACCCCCTACAGCAGGTTTTCCACTGCTGCTCTCCCAGGGAACTAACTAGGCATTCAAACTGTTGCTGCTTTCCCTGATTAAATGAACTGAAGCAATGAGGATTCATTGCCTGCATCCACTATCAGAGCAGACATCATGCAGAAATATTGGAGAGAGACAAAAAGTGATGTAAGGATTAACTATGGAAAACTAGCCATTAAAATGGCTCAGACTTGAAGCAGAGCTCACCGTAGTCCATCCTATCTGTGGCCCTAAATCTTTAAAGTATAAGGTAGCAGTTGTGCCAACAGGGAGGTGCTGCAGGATTTCTTCATCCCTCAGGGACTTTCCTTCTGAGAAGGAAAGAAGTAATTACATCTTAGTGAAATTCAAGTCAACTTTGGTAGCATACTAATTTTAAATGGTGCTTTAACCAATCTGTGAGACTCCTTGATGTGATGTGGGTTTATTGGAATCTCAATAAACAGACTAAGAATATTTATACTTAATTTTTATTTATCCCTGTAATCACATATAAGCATGGATCTTCTATTCACACCAAAACAGTTATGAGAATTCTCAATCCTATGTACCTGCCTAGTCTAGTAGATTTGCTTCATCACTGCTAACAGCAGAGTTTGTTAATGGGTCCCTGCTCTTTATCATAGTTCACTGACTTCCTAGTCAACTGCACCTCTCTCTCTCCTCTCTTCCACTCTTCTCTTTGCTCATCATCAGACAAACAGAAGGTGGGATAAGATGTGATTGGAAAACTCTGCTACAGAAATTTTCATTGCCTTTGTTTTCCCAAACAACCAGCTAGGAGGTGATTCCACAGGACTTGAGCTAGTATGCAAGCTTTTAATGCCTAGATCTGGGGGAATCTCCAGAAGGCCAGCATTTTCTTATGGCAAATCTCACAACATAAGGGAATCTGACAAGGGAGACCTTCAAAGGAATAAATAACATACTCATACACCTGTTTTTCATGGATGAACTAATGAACGAATCTTCACCAGCATACTTTTAAGGGATTGTTCAAATAAAATTATACTTAATGAAAGCAAAGGAAGAAAATGCTGTATTTTAGCTAAGATGAATTAAAACAGTTATTAGACTTTCTTTTGTGCACCCAGGCCATTTACTAAGAGGCTTCTAGTAGCAATACCTACAACTGTATTAATGAAGTCAGACAGCTGTCATCAGCTTTGTCAGCAATTGCTACATCCATGGCAATGTGTTTTGCATTAGCTTCCCTCAAAAGAACTGTAATTCCTGCCTGAGAGCAGAGGATTATGTGAATTGATAGCTCAAACTCACAGCCCTTTTTAGTACTCCCAGCTGAACATCATCAAGGAGATAATTTCACTGCAGCTAAGGGAAGTTAATATCTAGATTCTGTGCTGCCTGTCTTGAAAGCGAAAGTGCTCAGTAGTTAAAAAGTGCATTGGAGCAATGTGCAAACTGCTGAGTTAATTACCTAGCACCAGGCACATGGATGGAACCATGTTCAGGACTTCCAAAGAATTACATTTGTTCTGGTTCTCTTCAGCCTTCACAATGCTAATTACCATAGCTGGAAACTCACTCTTAAGCGCTAATAGCCTTAAGTACACCTTTCCTGCCAGGGCCCTGCTCAGAGTTTACTGCTCCAGTCCTCACAAGTACTTACTTGGATCAAGTTTTATTGACTGCCTTGCTGGATACCACCGAGGATCTGTAAGACCATACAGAATGATGTGATATAAAATGCTTGGTTTAGATCATCCACTACTATAATGAATGCAATACAACAAGATAAGCTTTAGTTAAAGGTTTTTATGAATGTTTGTTCAACACTGATAAAGGTGATAATTTATGCAGCAGAAAGAATATAAAGATGTATTCAGATAGGATAAAATAGTTATACTGAAATCTCACTGTGATCACATTCATGTGCAGGTTATCAGCATTATGTGTGTGCATATCACATGTTTCAAATTATGTAGTTTTTTCCTATTTACATATTGGATATTCTGATGTGATGTGAGCTGCTGCAGAAGTTATACTCACATAATTTATGGAACATCAATCTGATCTCTCTAATTGTAGCATTTGGTTCCACCTAGGCAACAAAAATATTGCATATGTAAGATGCATATTTTGAAAGACAACTACTAAGTGTAAGGTATTAAGTAAAATAGAAATCTGACTTAGACAATATAACAGTATAACTTTCTTGCAGATGCCTAGCCTTGGTATGAGTCATTCAAAGTACTGACAGGAAAAAGGCAGAACAATTTTGGACACCTGTTTCAGAGGCAGCTTCTCTAGCAGTGATCAAGAGTTACTACTGCAGCAGTGGCAATTTGTTGGTTTCTGAGGAAAACACAACTGGCACCATCTTAGTAAAGCAACTGAAGTTGTTCTTTTTGCCCAGAAGTTCCTTCTGGAAAAGGGTTGAAGTACACTGTAGTCAGTACGAAGTTCACATAATCGTTGCAAGTGGCCAAAGAAAGGCTACCAGGATATGAAATACCCTTCATCAACACTAAGTTTACTTAAGAAAAGTTAGTGATTTTTTAAAAAGCCACCTAGCCTTTAAAATGGATTTTTGTTTTACCTTATCTAGGAAGCATAGTTGTTTCTTTGTCTCCCAATCAAGGATTTCCACCTGAGAGGACACAAAATTGTCATTAATAATTATTGGCTAAATAATGTGTAAACTCTTAGTAGATTCCCAAATTACAAGCATTGCTCAGAGTGAGACACCATTTTTCTGTGATCTGTGAATTGTGTTAAAACCCCTCTTGATGTTCTCAAGAGACAGTTTTAATCATAGCCAGGTTCTAAAAGCACCCAAGTTGAAAAAAAAAAAAATTGCCAAATGAATTTTCTTCCTGGATATATTCAGAAGCAGAAGGACCTGACTTCTTGATCAAAACACATTGATCTGGGGTATTTTCTTATGTTAGAGTGAGAGGAACAAATAAGGGGTAGATAAGTTTCACAAGAATCACTAGGGAACAGTATTTTTATGATTCGTAAAATTAGAAAGACAGTTTGAGAAAAGTAATTTAAGTGTGTGTGTGTGTATATATATATATGCATGTAAGCAAATATTCTGAGTATATACAATTTGAAGATTAATGTGTATTGTTCCCAGATTTATTTAAGTGTAAGGAGACTGGAAAATTTTGGTGGACATAACAAATGCAGCTCAATGTCTGGACTTTACAAGCCCTTAAGCAGTTGTTATAGGAATACTCATTGTTACTCCTGCCTCTTAGATCACCTTTTTTAATAACTGCATATTAGCATTTTGTATTCCAAGTAGTGGTTTAGCTACAGCTCTGAAAAGGAAAGAGCAGTTTATTTCCATGATCAAATGGCACTTTGGCAAAATGTTATGATTTTAATCAACAGCCAAGCAGAAAAGTCCCCAGACATTTCAAAGCCCAGTTGCAGCAGCCTCCCAAAACATCATTACAGTTGTTGAGGTTTTTTTATATGAACATCCAGCAGTAATTATGTTTGGTATTAACTGGCCAAGAGAATAGATTAACATTAGACTTTAAATATGATTCCTCACTAAAAAAAGGAGTCACAGTCCAGAATCTTTCTAATAGGGTTGCTTTGAAGAGATCACTTGGTTAGAGCATCTTATTTCCTTGCTTTAGTTGTCCCAATGTCCAAAATGTCTTTTTCTATTGGCACAGCAATAGAGCACTTCAGCTCCAGCCACACCTCTCAAATCTGATCCCCGCAAGGGATCCTAATGCCATGATATTTTCTACCGTGCATTGAAAGCTCTAACTGGGACATCAAGGGAGGTAAGCACTGTTCCTCCTTTGTGATATGTAACAAGTATGTGATGGATTATTGAGATATGGTTTTCCTTGATTTTTTTATATCTGATTAATACAAATTTCAAGATTTAATGCCTGTTTGTGTGAAATCCCCATGGGAAAGCAACTGAAGTGGATTGTTTTCCCAGAAGACTATTCTTGAAATACATCATTCTCACACTGCAGTCTACAGAACAAGTACACTGCAGGGAGGAGGCTCTACACCATTTTTTGTCCCTTCTGATGCCAAGTTGCTACAAGGATTGTTGAAACCTTTGGTGTCTCTCAAAGCTCTTACGCCAACGAATACCACTGGGCTGCCCTACAGAGTGCAGCAGTGCCTAGAGTTTTAGCAGTGCCCTTCTCATTCCATACCCAATCCAAACATACAAATTTTTTATCAGAATACCCCAGGGGCAATTTTAATCTATGACCTTCAGTGGCTGTACTAGAGAGATCTTCTCCAGGACAATTAGAGAGTGGTTTAAATACCTTTCTGCCACCTATGGTATTTTAATTGGATTATTCTTACGCACAAGGCCAGACTGAAAACTATAGAGTTTTTATTTTGCTCTGTGGTTTTCATGGGAGTGGTTGTACAGAAGTTAAGGTACTTCTGTGAACCTTTGGAATCAGTGTGGAAAACAAATAAATCATCCAAGATGTCATTTACTGTTATTTGGTTCCATTCCAGCATGATTCTTTCAAGTGCCAAACTATCAGACTTGCCCATACTGGTCTATTTCTGCAAATACATAAAGGAAGCCTATAGAGATGATGGACCCAGACTCTTCTTGGAGGTGCAAAGTGATAATGGTGAAAGGCAATGTGCCTGGATGCAATATGGAAAAATCCAGATACAAGGAATTTTTTCCACCATGAGCTAAGCCAAATATTAGAAGTTGTTTAGAGAGAATGTGGAATCTCCATCCTTGGAGATATTTAAAACTGAACTGGACAAGACCCATTGCCATTTGATCTGATTGTATCTGCTTTAAGCAGGAGTTGGACTACATGACTTCCAGAAGGCTCTTGCAACCTAAATTGTTCAATGTTTCTTTTTTTTTCTTCTTCAAACATTTCATTTACTTTCAATATCTAAGCATATATCAAACATTCTTTCCCTTTTCAGAAAGATGGGTGCCAGAATACAGCTTTAGATACCACTCCAGTCCATAGCAAGTCGTGCAACAACAGAGTGAAAGCAAGGTGACTGTTTCCTCGAATTATCACATCTCTTAGATTTATCAGAACATCTCCCACTGTAGACATTCCCTGCATAAGGGACAGAAAAGCCTGACCTAAAGCAGGAAATGGTGTCTCTTCTGAACATCACGGCCAATCCCATAAACACACGTAGCACTGAACACAGTGCCTCCAGTCTTGAGGCACAGCACCAAGTCAGTTAATGCATTGGTTGGCAACAGTTTTTAGATACCCAGCAAGCTGTTCTTGGAACACTTACTGATGGGTATCATCTCTTTTAAACGTTGTTTGGCTCAAAGAACTTTAATTTCATTGTATTTTCAAAGCATTTAGCACAACAGGACACCAACTGTTGGCCTGCATTAATAAGACTTACAGTCCCCTTACTTGGTGAATTTTTAAAGGCATTTTAAACTACGGCTTCTCTAAAATTATTTGAGTAGAACTTAATCAATAGGCAGATTTGTGCAAGATGTTAAAAACTCTTTTATAAGTGACTACAAATATCTATCTTTGATGCTTAGAAGACAAAATTGTCCTATTGCATAAGGATTAAAGATAGCGTCATTAATAAAAGAGAAAAATCTTATTAATGTTTAGAACAGGTTGAAGGCAAAGAATAATCAATATATGATATAAGCAGAGAAAAGTACATTCAGCTGTTACATTTTTATTCAGAAAATAAAAAGGTAAAATAAAAGAGGGGCAAGTATTCATAAGGGAAAAACTGCTGAGCAAAGTGTTTAAAAAGAGTTTTCAAGATGCACTGTATCTGCAATAGGATTACAAAAATATAGTCAACTGAATTCCTGCATTTTAAAGCCATATCAAGTGCTAAAGGATCAATAGATCTTAAAAAATGATTTGATAACTATTATGGAAATACAGACACATTTATCATGTCTGTGCATCTTAGAAGTTTAATTTGAAGGCATTGGTAATCAGCAGATTGAGTAAACTTGAGTGAAACTTAAGCACTGACATAAGCATATATTTTATTGATTTCTTTTGAAATTACTCAGTTTAAAAAAAAAGTTTATTTCACAGTATAGGAACCAACCAGTCTGAGAAAGAGTAATGCAGAACAAATTCTCCCTGAACTGTAAGAATGCTTAAATAAGTCCGTTTCCTTGAACTTAACTCCAAAAAAACAATCCAGTGGTTGTCACAGTCCTAATTATATCTTTCTAAACATTTCTCCTATGGAATTAGTTACTTTCTCTATCTCCTTTGACTTTTCTGGTAGACTGTGTTGTTCCTGAAGGCATATCAAGAATAGTGTTCTTGAAGTCAAGAGAGTTAAGCCAAAGGGAAAATGCTGTAAGTGTACTTACAATGAAAAGTACGTTTGTGCTGCTGCTGCTGTTACAATCGACTTTCAGTCTGAAGCTTCCCTTGCACAGGAAGGTACGAACTCTTGCAGAGAATGAGTCTAAGAATTCATCTAGAATTGTATCTTCCTGCAACAGCCAGAAGCAGGTGACTCAGAAGAAGTAATAAAACAGGGTAAGAATGTAGTGACTGAGTGGAAGGGCAGAGACAGGCACAGTGATTTTGATTCTCCTGCACCAGAAGCACTGCCTGAGTATTTAATAACTTTTCATGGATTTTTTTCTCAATTGGTTTATCCACTTGCCTTTCAAACCTCTGTAAACTTTTTGCACAGTCCTGAGGCAGGAAGTCTCACGGCTTAGCCACATGCTACATGAGGAATTCCCAAACCAGAACCAAGGCAATTGTTCAACCACAAAGCCAAATTTCATCATGTGACCTGTGGAATGCTGAACCTTATTCTGTAAGTAGTCCAACTAAGCAAAGCCTTTCCTCTATGAAGGTAGCAATTGGCTCATCTTTCATGAGACTAGAATCTTATTACATTATTACTGTGTATAAAGAGAAGAGATACTGTGATGCCCATACTCAAAAGGTTTTCTAAAATTAATTTTCACTTTTGTAGAATTTAGATGTCTAACATTTACACGTTCACAAGATATACACTAGGTATTTACTCCTCAGCTTCCTAAGTTCTGCTTTTATGCAAGCCAGTGAGCACCAGAGTTTGACCTGTGCTGAAACTCATAGTACATTTTTATTTGTTCCACCTGTTTAAGATTTGTTAGTTAGACATGCTCTCATCTAAATCCCCAAGGATATTGATCTAGTAAGCATCTTTATCCCAAGGTCAGCACCACGTACAGCATTTAGATTATTTCTGAATTAAAACGAAACTGACAGCAAAGGAGATGATCTAGTTCTTCGTGCTTTATATGTAAGAGTTAGACACACTGCCAGGAAGTGAGAAAATTGCTTTAAAATGTCTTTTGCCATTCCCCACTTCTCCCACAGGCAGCCCAAAAAGTACAGGCAGGAGAGAACAGGAGTGTGTTTCAGTGAAAAGGGCAGTCTCCTACAAAAGAGAAATCCTGAATTTCTCTCTCTCTGGACACTTCTTTAATCACTGCTCCCTTCCATGTTTTTGAACAGAACAGTAATTCTGCTCACTGCTTCTCTACAGTGGATGCCTTTTGCGTTACCTCACAGTAAAGAGGAAAGAGCTGAAGTAAACTTGGACACCCTAACCAAATTGCCATATATGATCTTGGAGCTGGGTGCCTAACACAAAGACATGGCAAAACTCAAGTTGCTTTGTGGACCTGGACCTAAGGATGATAAAAGGTGTAGAGCTACAAATGGTCATACTTCAGAAAGACAAATCCATTTATATAATTGACAGAGATAAAATGAGTCAGCACAAGAACAGTCAGGAAGGAGAAGGAAGGTCTACTCACTTGGGGTGAGAGGCTGGTTTATTTTTCAGGAAAGAAAAAGCTGTTAGGGCTTTCACAGTGAGTTCTGGCTCTTGAAAGTCTATGAAAACTCTCCAGTTTTTACTAGTATGACATCTTTCAGGAGGATACACAAGATGAAAAAAGAACCTGCACCAGTTAATACTGACTCAGTGCGTATTTACTTACACTGGCTAACACAGAGCTGCATGTTGCCAATTTCCCAGGCATACTGAAAAGTCACAGCATTCACTGAGTATCACTGTCACTATGAAGCATATTGGAGTGCCTCCATCTGAGAACCTGAGCCAGATTTGACTCAATGCTAAGAACACATCCAGGTTTTTCAACACCATTGCATAGCCTTTTCCTTGTGCAAGACAATATTCATTGCCTTGGGGCTTTAGTTTATGGTGATTATTTTCTACAATATTCAGGTGGAAGAGTTACACAAGTTCTTTGTGAAATCACAACCATATCTTTGTATCAGCTGTGATTTGCAATATTGAACTTCAGTATTTCTAGTTTCATTACTACTCTTCATGCATAATTTGGTGTAGGAATGTCAAAATGTTTATCCAGTGTATGCTTTTGACATGGAATTGAAGACACTGAAGAAAGATAATTTTTTTCTTTGTTTTTTACCTAGCAGCATCAAGGATGGGTCTGCTATCTTTTAAAAGGGCAGGAAGACTGGAAGCCCGGGGAAGTTTGGAGACCTTATACAGACATGTGAACTCACAAAACTTGGGGGTTTTTTTGAAATATACTTCAAAGAAGCCATTATCTTTTTTCTAATATATGACTTTTAATTTCAAATGTAGCCTTCAAATTCTGAGTAGCTCCAGGTACTTCCTGACAATTAATATTTTACTATAATCTTCTCCTATACAAAATTAAGCTTGTCTCTCAAGCTTTATAGAGAAAAAAGACAAATTGCTGTCTTTTATGTGAAGCAGCACAACTGAGTGTTGAAAGTGTTGGTGAGTGTGTGGAAAACTGGTGAGAGAAGAGAAAGGGATAATGATTTTCCCTGTCATTTCATCTCTTTCTGTGATAATAATCTGTAGTGTTACTTGTGAAAACAGAGCAGATGTCTTCAAATAGCAGGGCGATTTTCAGTTGCCCCTTTAAATGACTGTTCAAATATCTCATATGTGGCCTTGTCTTTCTGGCAATTCTTGGAGGATACAGAATCTTAAAATGTTCAGCAGTCCTGCTTTTGGCACTTGCTCTCAGTGCTCTAACTTGATGAGGCTTTGGACAGCATAGCTCTGAGAGGGAGAAGCCTTTGTAACAGGAGCTGTGACATCTCAGCCATGCCAGCTAGACAGCAGTCACCACCCCCCTTACATTCAAAGGGTTTTCATCACAGACAGAAGAGGGAGGAAACTTTAAATGCCAACAAGGGGGGCCAGTACATTATTGCTTTTAGACTGTACTGCATATGTCAGTTCAATCTATCATCAGGGAGTGAAGATTCCAAAACATTTTTGGGTATCACTGCTCACAAAAGGCACTTACCATCCAAACCAGTTAAGGAAGCAAAAGTACAACTGTGGCTCTTGTGACACAAATTTTCTACTGTGTGAATGTATTTGTTCAAGGATCTTTCCTCTAGGAAGTCAGAACACCATACTATTTTCTTTATATGAAATGTTTTTGAAGACCTAAACCTGCCAAGTAGAAAGAAAGGGCACAATTCATTAGCCTAACTTCAGAGCTCTACTACAGCTATTTACATCTGAGCATGTCACATAGGCAGCCCTTGTATGGAAGGGAGGAAAACAGGCACTTTTGGAACAAACTGTTATCATAAGCTCTGAAACATATCTCAAATAGGTCAGAAGAGTTGTTCCCTAAGTAACAAAGAAATGAGCACTCCTAAAGAACATTAATCTAGATACGAGTCTCTATCACACATCTCTCAGTCTTTGGAGTTGAATCTCGTCAAATTATCAGGTGCAGTATTTTCAGGTATACACATACTTATTTATAGTTGTCCTTGCCAAGCTTCTTCTCAGCTATTAGTGATAAAAAAAACCTGAGATGAAAGTAGAAACATACCAATACCTGAAGTAAACAAGACAGTTTGGTGAGTGTAAAGTGCTTTGTGATTCTTATCAGGAAGCACCACAGAAGAACAGTAAAGGGTAAGTGGTTTAGAAATGTACAGGGGAAAGTACAGGTCTATACAGTTCCTCAAACAGGGAATGCTAAAATTTATAACAGCATTAGAAATTCTCCCTGCCCTCCCCAGGAAATACTGAAAGTGGGACACTCACCTTCTCCCTTTTGACAGCTGTTTTGAATGCTTGGTGGGGAAATGCAAGTCAGAATTCAAAGTCAATGAACTCATAACAGAAAGCAAATCAGTGGGGAGAACAGTGCAGAAAGCAATAAGCAACAGCACTACTCAATGCTACTTAGGCAGTCTTTGTCCACATGAGACAGCTCAGACACACACTGGATGAGCTGGGTAAATCTGTTTCCCCCCATTATCTGCTATAAGGAGAAAAGGACTAACACATACAAGGCCAACATGTAAATTCACAAACCATACTGAGTTTGCATTAGTGTTGCTTAAACACAGAATCTGGATTTAGGGCTCAAAAGACCTAAATCTCCTGCTATTGTTCTGCCTAGCAAGATTGAGCAGGTCATTCAACTTTCATGTGTTTTCCCACCTATAAAATCAGGCAACAATAATGATGTCTGTGCTTTTGAGGTCTTCAAGTAACTCCTGCTGTTCAGGAGTTCAAATAGGGCTGAGGCAGAAGAGACAACCTGATGTGACCGAAGGCATTCAGGAGGGTAGAACACCTGTGCTTGCTCCTACATTTGGATCTCACAACAGTTTGAGTTCTACCTCACTAGTAGAAATGCTTGAGGCAGTGAAAAGCTTGGTTGTTTTTCCTAAAAAAACCTGGAAATGCAGCACTGCTGAGGAAAAGGCACACTGCAGGTGACTACCTCACACCCACAAGAGCTATAGGCAGTTTATTTTGCTGAATTGTGATGTCCAGATCATTTTTATAGCTTTGAAAAGTAAAATCTGAACTTTTAAGTCATGGTAAGTTACTAAAGGGGCAGACACTTTTCAGATGGTTTTGGATCTGTTTGTGTTATAACAACAACCGCTTTGTAATTTGCACGGGCGGAGGAATTATGTTCCTCCCCCTGTGCATTTTTTTTTAGGTAAGTCGTGATTGAGAAACTGAAGTATAAGTCTGCAGAAATACATTCACGATTCCTGTCACTTAGCTTGTACAGACCTGTTTTTGTAATACAAGCCGCTTCTAAGATTTTTTTTTGTAATGGCCAGTCTAATTCTAGCAAAGAGTCGGTGTGGCTGTTTATGTAAGTCGGTGAGATGTTACCCTTGACGCTCCCCAGGTGCAGGGTACTCTGCGCTTTCTATAAGCACAAGGAGCTGACTGTACTAAACTCCGCCCGGCTGTTTTTCGTTCCCCCCAAAAGATCGAGCGCTCCGTGCTAGCAGAGGCCCCCTCGCCCCTACCCGCTTCCTCTCAAAGAGGGTACCAACTCCCTCGCCGGTTCCCTGCCGCCGAGCAGTGCCGAGCCGAACCGGCCCAGGGGCGCTGCCTGCCGGGGCCACGCCTGCAGCGGGCCGGAAGGCTGCGCGGGACGGCTGCGGGCGAGGTGCACAGCGGCTGGCGACGGGGTCTTCCGAGAAGTTGGGGACAGAAGGTGCCGAGGACGTTCCTCGCTCTGGCTCTCTCCCTCTCCGTATGCCTGGGACGCGCTGCCAGACCCACCCCGCAGGCTGCCCGCGGTGCAGCAGGACCCGCGAGAAGCCCGGAGTCACTGATCCGGCGCCTCCGCGGACCGCCGAGAGCCCGCCGGGAAGTCCGGGGATTCCCCCGCCCCGCTCTCCGGGACCGCGTCCGATGAACACCGGGGAGCGGGGATGAGGAACGGCGAGAGGAACGTGCCTGGGGAAGGAGAGGACGGGACGGGCGGCAGCCTCTTTTGCCCCCTCGCCCCAAGGAAACCCCCGGTGAGCAGCGTGCCCTCCCGGGCCCCTCTGCTCGGCTCCAGCGGCGGTCACCTCCCTTGGCAGACGCGGGAGCGGATGGCTCCGGCTCCCCGGTGCTTCAATGCAGATGGAGGGAGAAGAGACAGGAGCCCGCCGGCATCTCGGGCAGCCCCGGCAGCAGGATGCTGCGAGACCCGGCCCGGGCTCGCCTCGCCTTGTCCGCCCCCCCGCCCCCGGCGCCGCCC
>WBMZ01004622.1:0-82030 GCA_013400975.1 Atrichornis clamosus | reverse complement strand
CTTCTTTTCCGGCTGCCGGGGATCATGAGGTATGCCCTTGACCACCACATATTTTTATATATGTATATGGAAAAAGCAGATTTTAAGTTAATAATTTTTTTCTGGGCTTTCCATTCTTCATTAGAGGACTGGGGGGTATATGGAAAAAGCAGATTTTAAGTTAATAATTTTTTTCTGGGCTTTCCATTCTTCATTAGAGGACTGGGCAATCACCACCCATATGAAGTCCAATANGTATATGGAAAAAGCAGATTTTAAGTTAATAATTTTTTTCTGGGCTTTCCATTCTTCATTAGAGGACTGGGCAATCACCACCCATATGAAGTCCAATAAGGGAAAGTGTCAGATTCAGCACCTGGGATGGGGCAACCCTGGCTGTATGGACAGACTGGGGAACGAGAGGCTGGAGAACAGCCTTGTGGAAAGGAACAGGGGGGTCCTGGTCAGTGGCAAGTTGAACACGAGTCAGCAGTGCCCTGGCAGCCAGGAGGGCCAACCCTGTCCTGGGGGGCATCAGGCCCAGCATCACCAGCGGACAAGGGAGGGGATTGTCCTGCTCTGCTCTGCACTGGGGCGGCCTCACTTTGGGTCCTGTGTGCAGTTTCAGGTGCCAAAGATAAAAAAGACATTAAACTATTAGAGAGCATCCAAAGGATAACAACAAAGATGTTGAAGGGCCTTGAGGGGAAGCCGTATGAGGAGCAGCTGAGGTCACTTGGTCTGTTCAGCCTGGAGTAGAGGAGACTGAGGGGAGACATCACAGTCTTCAACTTCCTTGTGAGGGGAAGAGGAGGGGCAGGCACTGCTCTCTTCTCTGACAGGAACTGAGGGAATGGCATGAAGAAGAGTCAAGGGAGGTTTAGGTTGAATATTAGAAAAAGGTTTTCCACCCAGAGGGTGGTTGGGCGCTGGAACAGGCTCCCCAGGGAAGTGGTCACAGCACCAGCCTGACAGAGTTCAAGAAGCATTTGGACAGTGCTCTCAGGCACATGGTGTGGCTCTTGGGGATCTCCTGTGCAGGGCTGGGATGATCCTTGTGGATCCCTTCCAACTCAGCTTATTCTGTGATTCTGCCATTTACCTCTTTCATCCAAAGTTATAATACTGACCCTGACAGGTTGCAAGAAATAATCTCATAAACTACTTTGTCTTGCACGATTATACACTCCAATATAGAATAATTACATTAAGTAAATTTTAGCTGATATTTTTAATTACTGTGGTTAGAATATTATTCTTTGCAGAAATGAAAATTCTGGGGACTTTATCAGCAACTTTATTTTTTCCTGTTGGTTGTGAGAGGTTCAACCTCCCTCTCTGTTCCAAATAAACCTGTTCAGAAAATTTGAAATAAGAAGGACTACATAATCAGATGCTTTTATACTTATGAATATCAGTAGCTTTTTTGAAATAAAATTGTCCAGTCTGGTTGATAATTGGATCAACATATTCCCTTTGTTTTCTCTTGCCAAATCTTGTTACAGAAATCAAAATTTATTTTCCCCTACTACTGTGTTTCCATGTAAACTTGTTGTGGTTGCACTAGATAAAATCTATTAAATCTGATCCTCACCTTGGTGGATCTGAAAGTGTTTTTCATTTCATATAGAAAACTTTAAAGATGTCATTTATATGTAACGACAAGATGTGCTCTTAGTGCATTTATGAGTGCTGAAGACAAATTTTTTATGACAGTCATCCTGCTCAGGAGGTCACCAGGATTCCAGCACAAAGAGTTTGGGAGGCCATGACATGGGATGGAGCATCTATCTTTTCATTTACTCACTGAGTTTATTTACTTACTGAAAGGAAGTTGATAAAACTCATAAGTAAGTGGATATCTTTTCCTTCTTCCACTGAATGCTGGCTTTATTTTCCTTCTCATGAACTTCTAAAGACAATGGCTGACAGCAGTTAATAAAAGTGTATGGTACTGTGGAGGGGAAAACTGGCCAGTCAGAGCTGTTCCTCCTTATGGATTGTAGTGGGATCCACAAACTAAGCAGCAGGATAGGCACAAATAGATTATTGTAGTTTAGTGTAAATTAAGTCCTAAATTCCTGGATAATCTTTTTCTTCTTAAGGAAAAATTATTATCCATTATAAGGGCAAGTTCCTTCCTCAAGCTTTCAGGTGAAGGTTGTTTGAGCTAAGAAATGATTGGCATTGGTACCTGTGGAAACATTAGAAAGTATTTTTCTTGCACAGATATTGAGTGAGAGTTGCACGTGTTCGTCCCTATCTCCACGTTAACGAATTAATTAACTAATTGTAAAAGGGGCACATTGCATGATAACAAACTATGGCTGCAAGCAGAAGTCTTAAACTAATGTGAAATGCATACACTGGATTTTTCCTGTTAATATTTATTTTGTTTATCAAATTAGTACCTATTTGTTTATTTACTTGAGTCATTAGGTGGCTTGCAGGAATGCCCTTATTCTCCTCAAATAAAAAGGCAGTAGTTGCAAGTGTTTATCTAGTACTGCACTTGTTAAATAAACTTAAGAGAGTAGGAAATGTATCAGGGAGTCTAGGGACGTGAATTAAGACAAAAAATCCAGTAACATGTTATGATGAAAATGTGAGTATATCTGATATCTTCACAATAACAGACCCTTCACTGTCTTGTTTACACTTGTTTAAACCTTCAGTACAAACATCTATCTTGTATAATTGAAATTAAGAATATATTTTTAACACAGAAAATCTTCCACATATAACAATATTATAAATAAAATTATGATATCAGTGCTTCCTAATTTAATTTTTACTCTACACTGTAAAATTGCAAAACAACAGTAGGATAGTTTCTTCACCTTTATCAAGATCTGTGTGTTATGATAGTGTCAACCCATCAAACTGAGAACTATCAGGGGACTTATCTGTTCAAGACAGCAAAAACATCTTCACTCGCCTCCAAAGCAGAGCATTTACGAAGAGAGCTGGTTGCAAGACACCGCTTCCTCTCTGCATGACTTGTGGAAACAGGATGTGGCTCAGGATACCAAGCAAGACTGTCTTTTTCACCACCTCTTACAGTGTCTTGCCAGAAAATAAGTCTTCCCCGAATTTGTGGTGTTGAGTTATTGAAACAAGATAAAAAGCCAGGTCCAGCATGTAAGGATTCATTACTTCTATTCTGTTGATTCCATAAGCAATGAACAAAACCCACAAATTGATCTAGCTCTGTTTAATGTATTCTCTCAAATAATAGTTTTTCAGAGTTTTCAGGTTTGGTTGTTTTTTGTTTTGTTTTTTGTTTGTTTGTTTGTTTTTTGTTTGTTTGTTTGTTTGTTTTTTTGTAATCTGAAATTCAATAGCTAGGATGAAATGAAATCTCAGTTGATAATTAGCTAACAAGAGAGATTCCAAGTACGGCAAAAGTGTCTGGGGCTCAATCAGAGTTTCCTTCCACGTGCAGGTAAAAGTTTCAATGATGGCACTTAACTTGCATTTAAAGTAAGCTCAAAACTCAAGTATATGCCAGAACAGTTTCCCTGTGAGCATCTATCTCCTTCAACTCCCACCGTAGAATGTATAAATCTGGAAGTGTAAAAAATGTATAGGTTCTATGGTAGAGACAATCTTAATTTCAAAGGATACTACAAATATTTGCCATCCAGGATTATGAGTCCTATAAACAACACCAATACTGAGAGAACATCCATGAGAAATTAAGAGCTTTGGCATTCTTGAACTGGACAATTTTTAAACGCTTGTCTTGTATAAGCAATCTTACAACCTGTTTATTTATAATATTTTGACATTCTACATTTCCTTTTGCACTAGAATTTTAATAAAATTATTATTCTATGATTATATAGTTCTGTAATATTGAGGTCTTGCAGAACATACTGGTATTTGAGAGCTGTTGTAAGTGAGAATTTGCAACAAATACAAGTAGATAACATAAACATGATAAATAATACCACAGTTAGCTTGTGGACATCTTGGATGTGACATTAGAGTAACAAGTCTGGCACTATTGCAATAATTAATTTTGAGTTGCCAATAGCAAATGCTACAGTAGGAACACCACTCATTTACAGATGGAACACCTAGGAAGACTTTTATACCAAATAGAAATACACTCAAGGTAGCAGGCTGCTGAGAAAAAGAATGAGAAGGTACAATCTGTAGTAATGTTTAAAATTAAATGAAAAATTGAGAAAAATGGGAGGGAAAAAGAGCTGGTAGCCCACCTGAATGAGAACTTCACAGAGAATAAAAACCTTGGAGAGATTTGAGACAGGATCCACCCATTCACACTGTTATTAGACACCATGCAGTGATGACAACATGTGGGTCTCAGTCTGACCCTTTGAATCTTTGCACTTGTAAAGGAGAAGCATGCTTGAAAACATAGTACACATCAAAGAATAAAAACGTTGCAAGGAAACCTATAACCTTTGAATAATGTCACTGTTAGGAAGAATTTTGTCAGAACTTGAAAGATAGTTCATATTGTAGATAGTGAGAGCAGACACTGTTTTGCATTTTCACAAGGCTAAAGATGTATGTGTGTAGAAAGAGCGTGATGCTCAGTGTGTATGTTCTGTGGAGACTGAGTGTTAGAAAACTGAATGAAGGATTTTTGTGCTGACGGCATGTTGTGTTTGAGGGCTTGATCAGATGAGCCACATTCATGGAGAATTTAAGTACATTTCTTTTGTATAATCATTATTAGAATTCTTTACTGCTATTGTTAGTGCCCTGATGTTACTCAGTATATTCTGATAGAATTAATTTTCATCTATTCAGTTGTAAGAGCAGGGTAACTTTTTTCACAGGCAATGCTGCTTAATTTATGCAGAGATATAAGTCCCATGCCAGCTGCCTGGCTGTCAACTCTGTGGTGGGTGGTGGTGTGGCAAAGGCCCCCTAAAGGTTTATGACAGGCAAAAACTTGACAGTGATCATTTAAGAGTATATTAGTGTCACCTGAATCAGAGTGAAAACAGGGCTTTTCAACAGATGAAGTTGTCCCAACTCCTTCAGTTCATGGAATACATTAGACCCGTTCTGAATGTAGTTCATCTCACCTTTTTAGAACCCCATTTTAAAACTGGATAAATTGTCCGCTGCAGAGGGCTCTTTTTCTTCATTGACTAGAGTCCAGATGATGAATGTGGACTAGACACTGAAGTCTTAGATGATTAGTAGTGCGGCAAATCTGGTAAGATACAGGCCCTTCTTTCAAGTGAGAGGCAGGTCTAACCTGAGAATAGGAAAGACTGAGGGGAGTTTAGAAATCAGGGGTCATCACTGGTTGCCTCTCTTGTTTCCTTTGCTGATGCATCTCAGTAGAAGAGAGAATTTGTCTCTGTCTGTGATAAACTTGCTATTCTATATAATCTACCAATTTAATGTGTAGTCTGAGCAACAAGATTCCTTGTCACTAGGCAGCATAACATTTCTTAAGTTCAATTGGTAGTTAAGAAACTTGCAGTTAAAAAACAAAACAGTGCATATATCAAAACATTTTCACTACTACTCTTGCTATTTTGCTCAGCTTTATGTTGTGTAAGAATCATTTACAGTGTACCTTTTGTCTAAATTACTTTAATGGGCTTCAAGTCCAGATTGCATAAAGTAGTATTCAGTACTGCTTGATAGGTGCATTAAAACTCCAGGGAAAAAATAGGCTATTTAAGATTATAGCATCAAGAAGTGTGTTTTATACTATTTGAGAAATAATGTGTTGTCTTGCAATTATGGTCTGTGTCCTATTGTGTGTGTAAAAGACAGAAATAATTTCATACCCCACAACTAAACTTTATGTACTCTTACTTTGGAACAGATATGGTTTCACAAAAAACAAGTGTTTTAAAATTTGCAAGGTGATTATGAATTTTTTCCTCTGGCTATGTGAAACATTCTAGTGTAGATTGCAGTGCTGTCTCTCCACTGCACTTTTCTCTTTCTTACCCCATCTCTCTTTTTTTCTTCCTATGTAGCTAATTTCACAACCCACGTCCCTGAAAGAACTGATGGACTGGACTGGCTGATGCAAGGGTACTAACAGAGGAGTAGGAGGAATATATGTGTTCTGGGAATTTTGATGAAACAAGGGAGAGATTGAGAAAAGGAGCAAAGGAAATACATTTTATTTGTAAAGGAAATAAAAGTTTGAAACCAGTAACTGTCTTTTTAACCTTTTTCTTTTTTTTTCTTTTTTTTTTCTTACCATTTTTCTGAGAATGGTTACGAAGTGAAGATACCAAATTCAGATGCTTTGCCCCATCTCCTTCTTAAAATACAAAAAAAATTAGTTTACAAGCATACTCTTGATAAGACAGTTACCGTTTTGATCTTAGAGATTGATGTGATTTTTCATTGTCTTAAATGTTTTAAATGATTTAACTTATTTGGGGAATACTATTGGGGAATTGTCATCAAGCCTCATGGATAATCTTTCCATTTATTTTCTCTCAGGAAGACTGCCTTTGGAAGTTTCCTTCTTTCCGACTTTTGGAGAACATGGAAAAGATGGAGGCAGAGAAAGAGAATCCTATTTTGCTCCTTGGATTTAGGTAAGCAGCGGTTTTGGTTTTTTTCCAATAGCATAAGTAAAGCATGGCAGGTTAAGTGGTCTTGTAATGGGGAGTGTATTACCAACTAGTCTGAAATGCAAAACACCTTGTTTTATTATTTCTAGTGCACAAGGAATATGCAAACCCCAACGTTATCAGTAGTGATAAGAAGCATGCTTAGAAACACAACAGGATACATGCTCAAAACTGCTCACTGGAAAGTTGTAGTATTACTTGTCCACTAAATTAAGCACTCTGCTTTTCTAATGTCATGTAAACTAAGTACTGTGAAGTGACTGTTCTCATTCTTTCCCATGTCATGTATTTTACCTCTGTCCTTGCACTTCATTTTCATCCTTAGAGAAGGCTGTGGGCTTCTAATGCTACATATTACAATTCTAACTGATGCTTGGAGCTAGCAAAATCCCTGTCAGAATTCTGAAGCAGCAATCCCCATTTAATGCCATTTCTCACCAAAAATAAAAACAAATCAAAACCAAAAAAAAGAAGTCATATTAATTATCAGTCAGTCCAATCTCCTGAGGTCTTGTCTGAATATATCTAATTTTATCTCTGTAGAACCTACCTGTATGAAACATTTCAATCAGTTCTTAGGCCGCATCAGGACATTCAGATTATTTTTTCTAATGCTTCAATTGGGCTAAATGTGTTAGCACACATTAGTGACATGTTTTGAATGAACATCCAGTCACTTCTGTTGCCTTTCAGTTTGATAATTTCTACAATTGTACTTTAAGGTTTTTAGTGTTGATAAACAAATTCAGCATGTTTCAGGGTAGCATGAGAGACACCAAAATAACAGAATTTTCCATCAAAGTCTCTCCAGCTTTATCAGGATTTTGGACTTGTTTGAATCTGAAACTCAGCTTTACTTCTAGGTTTGCATGTGCATTTTTTTTTCTCCCTTTATTTTATCTCATTTAAAAAACCATCCTTGCTTGTTGCGGTGTTGGAGAATTTGCTGCTTTTCTGGTTTAAACCTTGAATGCAAACATCACAAACCTGTATTTCTCGTTTGTTTCTTGCAAAGAGGAAATTGGTCCTTTACATTTCTGTGAGATCACTGTCAGTTTCAAAAACCTTTCAGACCGAGGGTCTGTAGGCACAGAAGTTGGAAGAAAACAGGCTATTGTATTAGACTATCGTATTATATTTCTTTCAACAAATTTTGACAAAGTTGTCGATGCAAAGTGTTACTGAAGTGTGGGAAACAGGGAGTTAGTTATCGTCAGAACATTTGTGTACCTGACAGGGCCATCCCCCTCACCCCCATTGTTAGTATTATTGTTCAATTATTTAATGAAAATCCTTCTCCTACTGGGAAAGTCCTATATTAGACTTATGTAAAAAGAAAAATATAAATGCATGCATACAAATTTACATATATGCATGCAAATATCTTCAGGGAAGGTGTCAAGAAGACAGGGACAGACTGTTTTTAGCGGTGGCCAGTGACAAGACAAGGTGCAATGGGAATGAAGTAAAACTCAAGATGTTTCATATGAATATGAAAAAAATCTTTACTTTGAAGGTGACTGAGCACTGGTACAGTCTGCTCAGAAAGGCTGTGGAGTTTCCTTCTCTGGAGATATTAAAAACCTGCAAGGATGTGACCATGTGCAACTTTCTCTAGGTGAGCTTTCTTTAGCAGTGGGGTTGGACTAGATGATCTCCTAAGGTCCCTTCCAACCTCAACCCCCAACCATTCTGTGATTTTGTGACTGTGTGAAAATGTGCTATAGTCTGATGGAGGATATTTTGTTCAGACAGGTAAGGCTGCTGGAATTAACCTTGCAGGGTGCAAATGTTTTGGAGTGTTAGAAACACCTTTAAAGAGAGAGAAAGAGCACTACGAACTACATAAACCTTCGAGCTACATAAATTTTCATTCAAATAGACAGCTAACTTTATGATTTAAGTAATGATCTAGGCCAAGTTTTATTTTAAGTGCCTTAAATTGGATTTGTGACTAGCTATGTGAGAGAAACCCTGCTTGGCAGATACTAACTTTCGAGATGGAAATGTTTGGTTTTGCTGATATGGAATTTTGTGAATGGAAAAAATTAGTGTACTAATTAGTGACCTGGTCAAGAATTTGTTAATTCTTGAAGTACAGCCCAAGTTGTAGTTCACATAACTGATAAAGCTCGTCGGGCTCTTTCAGTACTGCACTCAGCTTTCTCTAGGAGTTAAACAGAAGTTTTACAGTGAAGGGGAATCCCATATCCCCAAAACTGCAGACAAGAGTAATTTATCTTTCCATACAGTGTTTTAATCTGTTGTTTTGAAATGGGGACAGGGTTAGAAAGTCAAAGGAGCAGTGTTCTTATCTTTAAGGGAAATTACATACATCCATTTCTTTATAATGGCATTCCTCACTAGGAATAAAGACACTGCAGAACTGTGTACTGTAATTGTAATGGAAATTCTATAACATGGATTGCTCACACTTTCTAAAACACCTTATCTAAAATATCTGAATAATACTACATCATAACTCAGGGAAAGCAAAAAAAAATTATCAAAAATTTTCTGCACTTGGGCTAGTTTAGAAGGGTCTAAGTGCAGACAGAACAACTCGCCCTATTTATCAACTTCTGTCAATAAGTTACCAGGAAATAGAGAACACACACTCATTTTTCTTGTGTTTCTCTAGCTACAAAATAATGAAGGGATTTTCATTTAATTGCACTTTAGAGATAAACCCAGAATGACCCTACATTTTAATGGCAGAGTTCATAAATTCTGATTAATGTTAATTCTGAAGCACCAGATGTCCAGGCTAAAGATAATAATGGAGACCATTTTTTTTTTTTAATAATTCTCTTTAGAAACACAAGAAGCATCAACCATCAAAAAAGCATTTACAGCAAGGTTCACATCACAGAAGGCACTAGACTGCAACTAATTTAATCAAAGGAACAGATTTTAAAATCTGTAGGTAATCTCTACAGACTTTGTAAAATTTTAAAAAGTTTTAGAAAATAAAAATTAAGAGACAACAGTGGGTGACCAGATAGCTGTGATTACCTCATTAGTCATGAAAGTCAAGCACCTGTGGTTTGCAGCAGTCATTCTAATTTCTTTCCTTAATCCAAGATAAAACCTGTGCAAATGTCCTTATGAACTGTGACAAGTTTTTGGAAGTCCTAGCTAAAAGCTATTAGGAATATTTTTTTAAATGGGGCTTGCAGGTATTAAAACAGTCTCTGTTACTTGTAGAACTGCCAGAACATAGCTGTACTGGAAAGCATATTGAGTTGAGATTAAAACATTCCCCTGAAGTTTATGTATTTGGCAAAATTCCAAATAGGATTAAAGACACAGAATGAGTCTTTTCAATGAAGTCCACTGTGAGTTTACTGAAAAGTTTTTCAATTGACTGTTAATGTTTATTCCTGTTAAAGTAATTAGAAGGCTAGCACAAATTTGCTATGTCCTTTTTATAATTAGATTAATGACGAAACCTCTAAAATACTTTAAAAATAAAAATACTTAAAATGAAACAAAATCAGATGGTGCAATATTTCTACAGGGAATGCTGTCTCTCCCTTCCACATGAAATTAAAGAAAAGTTTAAGTAGACATGAGGTTTGATGAATTTTATTTGATTAAATTAGCAGTAAAAAGCTTGCCAGGCATTTCCTAAAACTGGGAAGGTTTAAAATTGTATTATTTAAATACATGGAAGTAATACTTAAAATACTTGTTGCTTAGTAAGATATCTTAGCTTAAATAGAACTTTACAATTTGTAAACAATCTTAGCACTTTTCAGTTTGCTTTAAAGTGAAGAATATGCAACCCTTCCTACTGTTACTTAGCTGGTGAATTAAGCTGTTACATATATAGAACACTTCCAGTTAAAACGTGATTGAAGTGGAGATGATAACATCATGCCAATATTTTCTGTGGGCTTACAGCTGAGTGCCAGTTTGTGAATCTTGGAGCATTAGAGTGAGATTTGATGGATTTCGAGGCCCAAGAGAGAGTTTGAATACAAATGTAGTGACAAGAACATGGTTCAATATTATGGCTCTATCCACCTTTTCCTTCAAAAAAGTCTATGTTAGACAGACACGTTCCTTGAGAAATGGCTTGGAGCTACCAAAGACACAGCAATACAAAAGGAATACCTGAAAACAAATGGTGCATCGGATAGGAGAGAAAGAGGGTCTTGAAATAACAAAATGTTTAAAACAAAGTGGTTTAGTGCTTAAAATCACATTCAGATCTCACAAAATAAGAAAGTGATTGAATAAATTTCATCTTGTAGAAGAAAGTGTTTTGCAGCACTACTAAATAGACTTCTAAATAATAGAAGACTTGTACGCTATTAGAGGAATATAGCACTAAAAATGTATAGAAGTGCTTTAATTATTAGATTGCTTTTTATATGGCTTACTTAGGGTTTTACATTGTAAAACACTTTATGGGGAGGTCCCACTCTCTGTAGACTGAGCTTGCTGTGTACATCAAGTGGTGTGCATCTTTCTTTAATGGGCATTTATCTCAAGAATGCTTTGCAATATCAATACTGTGCTCTTCTAATAGCCCTCTCCCATTACCTGTTTAAGTATTATCCCCGGGATACAATTCAGAATTTAACCCATTGCTTCCAGCCACAGAACACTGAATGAGTTATCTTATTGCTTCATCTTCCCAAATTTCAAGTAAGAGAAGATAACTGCACTGTAAGTAGGGATTTTTTTTTGAAGAGAGTGTAAAGCCTTTTTCATAGGATGAAAAAATGAATCGATCCAATTGTAATAGACTGGTGATGAACTTCAGCCTATACGTACTAACTATGGAGACTGGGTAATTATTGTTCACTGTCTTTTATTTTGTGTATCATTCTTTGCACAGAAGCAAGACATGTATAGCTCACTGAAATATTTCTGATTATTTTTTGTATATGATGAATAAAGGAAAGTTTGCATCAGGTTTCTTGACTCATTAGTGATTTTGCAGATTTTTGAAAATTCAATATCCCTACAGATAGTCTGCCTTAGGGTTTCAACCCAGAGGGACTCAGAATAAGACCCAGTGATGAAAAAAGAAATTTCTTATTTCCTGATGTCTTAGAGAATAAATAAAGTAAATTTCAGAACTGCAGCCATTTCATATCCCCCCTATAAATGATGCTAACCAGCTCCACTGCCGTGCTTCTCTCCAAGAGCAGGCCAAGGATTCAAATCATGATTTGAGTGATCAAGAAGTTTAGCATGGTACCTTTCAAAGCCAGATTACATCTATGTATCAAAACAGAGAAAATATATTTTTTCTGACTCTTCAGTAGGAAATTTACCATTTACTTCTTTAGTATATTAATGTCTCTTGACTCCTGGATTTAAAAAAATTGTAAGAACGAATTGGATCTTATATATATATATGCCTTTCACCATGACCTCATACTTAAAATGAAAATACCACTGGAGCATTCCTGAGGAATGGCATACATATTCTTACCATTTGTTTTCTTTTATGGATGCACCTATGGCTTGAAATTATTATTTTTTTTAGACTTGAAATTTCTGATATTGTGTGTATGTTATATATTTATATATATTTATATTTAGAAAGATATATTTATTATAATGTGTATTTATATACAATATACTTTAATAATTAACCTTTAAATTGGAAAGACCTATATTAAATATACTACCTTCAATTTAAACTGTTCAACCATAACGAAGAGATTTTGGGATTGTATTCTGAACTAGGTTTGATTCAACCTTTCCAGTCCTTCATAATACAAGTAAGAGGCTACTCTAAAGTTGAAGATATAGAAGACGTTTTCTACAGAACTTGAATTGAATTTTAAATGTTATTTTATTTTACAAGTGACTGCTCAATATTTATTACAATAAAATGCATAGATACTTTCATATTTGTGTATTGAAAACATTCTGTGTAATGAAAAATTAAAATATAGGCTGTTAATCAGCTGTGATTTTGTTTTACTATTTGCACTAACTCCAACCTCGACATGTCAATTAATACGGTTCAACAACAGAAACTGCAGAATTGCTTTATGTCCTCATTTACTCCTGCCGTTTTTCCTGTGTCAGTAATGCTTCAAGGGACAAAAAGGAATCTGTTCCATTCCTCTCTGGCACTATTTCCATATGCTTTATGGTGTGGGGATCAAATATGCTATTCTCCATGCTAAACTTTGTA
The DNA here is from genome assembly GCA_013400975.1 of Atrichornis clamosus. Taxonomy (NCBI): domain Eukaryota; kingdom Metazoa; phylum Chordata; class Aves; order Passeriformes; family Menuridae; genus Atrichornis; species Atrichornis clamosus. The sequence goes on along the minus strand of WBMZ01004622.1, from coordinate 69,292 downwards.
ATTAGTTTTATAGCGAGTATCCACTTTTCTCCACAAGTTGCCTTTTGACAGATTTGTATAGGATTAGGACACAGGCCTGAATAGCTGTCCTACAAAATTGCAATGTTGCATCCTGATAGTGATGGAAACTGGTCATTTTTCTTTTCATTGGTACAGGAGTGTTTTTGTCAAGTGTCAATTTTTTTTTACTAATTTATTTTCAAACATAAAATCTTATTTCTCTTTTTTCCACTAGCATTGCCTTTTGAGCATTCTCATTCTGCTCTGCTGTTGTAGTGCTTTCTCTCCTAAATATTGCTAAGGCCTTGATGCTGTGAGGCCTCTGTAGTCTTTGCTGTTACCATTGACTTAATAGACTTAGAAAGGTCAATAGACATGATTTCATGATAATTTTATAAAGTAGCATCAATTGCCCTTGGATTTCAAGGGCATCTGTTTGGTCATGGCTGCATTTGAGACAGGGGTGTCATGCTAATTCAACAGATTATTTGGGGCTTTATGAAAGTGTCGCTCAGTAGTGCAGCATTTAACTCTCCTAGATGGATTATCTAGAATATCTAGAAACTGCTCTTCTGGAATAGCACCAAGTATTTTGCTGATGTGAACATTTGAACTATGGGGCGTAAAAGGTGAAGAAAGAATGTAAGGCAACTTTTCACATCTGGTGAACACATTCACCCCCTTTTGTTTTCTGTTTACCTTACAAATCTCTGTGTCTAGCTTTGGGTGGTGTTAGTAGTATTGGTTGCTAGACATGGTATATCACACTCCCTCTTGCACAGCTCTTTTTATCTGCTGCTTTAGTTTGTCTTGTTTCTTTTCCCTCTGATAGAGATTTCAAATGTGCTTTTCAGTTCAAATGTGAGTTTATCACTCTTTTTATTCTCTTTTTTGTTAACTGTTTTCTGTACTGATTTCTATTTCACTGTTCTTTCAGGTTTGACTCGGTTTTTTCTTTGTTTGGGTTTTTCTCTTATATTGCCAGCACAAGGATTGTGGCCTAGTGAAGTAGGATTCCTTATGTATGTTAGATCTTTTAGAAACTTCACAAGTTTTACTTTTGTATATTTCTTATTGTTTCCCCCAGAGATTGGGTGAGATCCATGCCCCTCTGTGCAAATTTTGTAGGTCATTTGTGAAAAAGCTTCTTCAGACACCAAACATATTCCCATGTTTTATCCTCAACCATTATAAGCTTCAGGTTCTTTATCTGTTGTTCTTTCCACTTATTAGTCATGTTATGGTTCGCATTTTTTGCCTTTAAAATCAGACAGCTATCTTTTCCTTGTCATTATATTGTTTTGTTTGCTAAGAGCTCTATATGACTGCTGCACAATGCTAACAGTCTGTTTTGACATCTGGATATGCCCTACATATGTTGAAACAGATTTTCAGTCAGTGCAATGAATTTCCATGAAGTGTACCATGGTGAGAGCTCTTTACCCTACATGCTTATTATAACCAGTGCCTTTAGTAGACCATTTTTTAGGCTTGAAATACTCCTAATTATCATGTTTCAGATTGCTCTCATTGATGTCAAGTAGGCAACTGTCTCCTTCCGTCATAATTTTTGAGAACTCATGTATTGCTGTTATAGTCCAATGTCAAAAATTAGAACTGATTATTTCTATCAGTCCTGAAAGTTTTGGAGGTCTCAAATCAAACTTCAATATGGAATGAGAATCTTGGAATGTTCTCTGCAGAACAACCATTTTAACTTAATCTTATTTCTCTAGCTGCTATTTCTATGAGGTTAAGTAGTCCTGCTGTTACGTTATGGGGCTTGAAATGGGCAGTTGTAGTAAAAAAGGGCTCCTCTTAATGAGCTGCAGTTTATCAATACAGAAAATGTGTTTTCTGTTTTAGAGATAATAAATATTTGACAGATGATGGAGGACTAAGAGAAAGAAGATGACTGAGATAAGTATAAGAGCCTGAACTGTGCTTTCTTAGGATATATTTTTAGAATGGAGTTATATGAGGGCCCGGTATTGGGCTTAAAATTCTTCCACAGAAGTCAGTAGATGAATTTAGCTTGCTCCACTCTGAGTATGAAAGCAGTAGAAAATGGTTTCTAATGTAAAATACTCAAACTTTTTGAGGTGTAACTTTTTTTGTCCCTTATATAAAAATTTAAGATTATATTATTTCTGTTTCAGGGGAAGGTGTGCTAAAAATGAGACAGATTCTTGTTTCTGTCGTACAACATGCCCTCTTTGAATTAGAATTTCCCAAAGATAATAATTTCCCTTTCTGAAAATAGTGAAGAACAACTGACATATTTTCTAGTTTCTAGCTCAGTTAGAACAAGGTCATGTTCCTTTCTATTTCTGCAAAAATTATTTTATAACTTCTTCTTAATCTGAATTGAAAATGAATTGATATTTAGGTGCAGTTCAATCAATATTAAGAGGATGGTGTTAATTAGCTTAATATGTGTAATTGGATTACAGAATGTAGTAACATTTTCTTTAGTTATTAAAAAGATTTTTTTCCCCCATGGATCAGAATATTTTCAATCAGAATTTTACAGATAGTGAGGTCCTGGGTCAGCTACTCACAGTACTTAGCTGAAAGCGGAGAATTTCTGATGACCTCTCAAGATTAAATGCATTTTAAAAAGCTTATTCAAAAACTCTCTAGCTATTTCCTTTAATTACATTAATTTTTACTTTTTCTTTCTTACTTAAAACTCTTAATACATGATTCAATCTGTTCCACTCTTGAATATTTCTGGGATATTTGAGAAATGATTTGTCTACTTTCACAAGGACAGGCAGAAGCACCAGAAGAAAAGCAATACTAAGTTTATAAGAAAACCCTTTCTTACTTTTGCAGTAGTATCAGAGGATTTACTTGAAGAAAACAAACTCAAATGAGCAAATTAGAGTGTCAAGGTTTAAAATAAAAGAAGTGAAAACCCACTTATGCTAATAAGAATTGGATCTGCAATTCCATTCACTAGAGTAAAAAGAGCATGATTAATTCTTATGCTTCGGGGCATGAACTGATCAGATCAAGTTGAATGGAATTTTCTCTGTTTTCTATTGGTGTGAGTTTAAAAATCACTTACATTATAGGAAATTTTTATACTGATATATATGCTTAGTAGCATGGCATCTGTGTAAACAAGAACCTACATCATATGAAAGTATTCATATTATTAGGAAAAGATATTTTGTATTTAAGCAATCTTGATACTTATGTAATTGAGATACATTCAGTTTTAAAAATATGATTTAGTGACTACATCAGTGGACAAGGGAAGGGGTACAGACATCATTTATCTGAACTTCTGTAAAGCCTTTCACACAGTTCTTCACAACATTCTTTTCTCTAAGTTGGAGAGAGGACGATTCGACGGGACTGTTAGATGGATAAGAAATTGGTAGGATGTTCATCCACAGGTTAGTGGTCAATGGCTCAGAGTTCCAATGGACATTAGTGATAGGTGGTGTCCCTGCTTTTTAATGTCTTCATCAATGACACAGAAGGATCAAATACACCCTCAGCAACTCTGCAGATGACACCAAGCTGAGTGTTGCTGTTGACACACCTGAAGGACAAGGTACTATCCAGAGGGACCTGGACAAGCTGGAGAGGTTGGGCCATGGGAATCTCATGAGGTGCTGCACCTGGGTCAGGGCAACCCCCAGTACCAACACAGGCTGGGGATGAACAGATGGAGAGCAGCCCTGCCCAGAAGGACTTGGGGGTGCTGGGGGATGAGAGGCTGGACATGACCCAGCCATGTGCACTCACAGCCCAGAAAGCCAAACGTGTCCTGGGCTGCATCCAGAGCAGCGTGGCCAGCAGGGAGAGGGAGGGGATTCTGCCCCTCTGCTCTGCTCTGTGAGACCCCACCTGGAACACTGCATCCAGCTCTGGGGTCCTCAGCACAGGAAGGGCATGGAACTGTTGGAGAGAGTCCAGAGAAGAGCCACCAGGATGATTAGAGGGAAGGAGCACCTCTCCTGTGAGGACAGGCTGAGAGAGTAGGGTTTGTTCAGCCTGGAGGAGAGAAGGCTTCTCTGACCTAACTGAGACCTTCCAGTACCTGAAGTGACCCTAAAAGAAAGATGTAAAGAGACTATTTACAAGGGTATATAATGACAGGACTTGTTGCCCTGATCTCTCTTTATTTTTAGTAAAGGATTTGATCCTAACAGTGTTTTAGCTTTTGTAACCTGACCTCTGGCTGCTCAATTTGTCTGTATTTCTGCCAGGCTACTTGTTCTTCTTGTGTTTTTTTGTCCAGGAGTTCCCTTTTCATTCACGCAGATCATGTGGCATTTTTGTCTGATTTCTTCTTTGTTGGAAAGCATTGCTTGTGAGCTTGAAGGAGGTGATCTTTCTACATTAACCAGGTTTCTTGGGCCCATCTTCCTTCCTGAGCTTCATCTCATGGTAGTCTATGAAGCAGATCTCTGAAAACTCTGCTTTCCTGAAGTCCAGGATAGTGAGCTCTATCCTAAAGAAGAGTTTTAAGTTAGAAATGATGGTGACAGAAAGAAGGACCGAAAGTCAAGTGAGGAAGAGATCTATTGTTTTAAGCATGAAAAGGATGAAGGATGATATGAGCATTGATAATTAACAAAATTAAGTTGAAGTGGGATCATCCCACATCCAGTAGGCACATGACAGTGTGTACAAGACAGAATTCTTGGGAAACCTTTTTTAGATGATGGACATAACTCAGTGCCTGTACACTGATGCATGCAGCACGAGGAAGAAAGGAGAAATTAGAGGTTTGTGTGCTATTGCAGGGCTGTGACCTCATTGGAATCACAGGCATGTGGTTGGATAGCTCATAACTGAAGTGCTGCAATAGATGTAAACAAGCTCTTTAGAGACCGGGTATGAAGGTAAGAAGAATTGCCTTTTATGTGAGAGCTGTGGGAATGCATGAACCTCTGCTTTGGAATTCGTGCTGAATCAGGGATTGTGGGTCATGATTAGCAGCAATAATTTTTGTGTGTCTGCTACAGACTGCCTAATCAGGGAGAACTAGTAGATAAGACCACTTTCAGACTACTACAGTTAGCTTCACATTCACAGGACTGGCATCTCATGGAGAACTTCAAGGACCACAGTATCTGCTAGGAGGGCAACAAAGAGGGACATATCATCAAGGCTTTTGGAATGCATTTAAAAAATGCTTCCAGACATGTGACTGAGAACCTGATAAACAGAGATGTTCTGCTGGACCTGTTTTGACAAGGAAAGAAGAACCTCTTTGTGGATGTGTAATTCAGGGGAAGTGTTAGCGTTAGTGTAGTGTTAGTGTTAGTGTAGTGGCCAAGTGGTGGTGACATTCTGGAGAGTAGTGAACAAAGGAGAATCATAACCCTGAACTTCAGGAGAGCAGACCTTGGCCTATTTAGGAATCTTCTTCAAATAAGCCCGGGAGACATGTATCTGGAGAGAAGAGGCCTATAGAAGATTTTGTGGATTATCAAGGATCACCTCTTTCAAGCTCCAGAACAGTTCCAGATCCAGAACAGATCCAGATCAGAAAATGAAGAAAAAAGACCAACAAGAAGATACTGACAAAACTCAGATGAAAAAAGTGTACAAGATGTGGAAAAGGAGAAAAATATCCTGGAATGAATATAGATAAGAAGTCTGAACATAGTGAGACTTGGTTAGGATAGTAAAACTCATCTGGAAACAAATCTGCCAAGAAATATGAAGGAAAGTAAGAAGAGTTCCCAAAAGTTTATCAGCAGCAAAAAGAAGACTATGGAAAATGTTGGTCTGCTGTCGAATAAGGGAGGGGATTCCATGACAGAGGACACAGAAAAACTGAAGTAATTAATACCTAGTTGGCCTCTGTCATCTGTCAAGAGTAGTGTTCAGGAATCCTAGGAGTGTACGGAGCAAATAAGATTCAGCCTCAGTACAAGAGGATCAGATTAGGGAACATTTAAATATACAAAATATGTAAAAGTTCATGGGACCTGCCATGAGTGACACTCCTATCTTTAAGAAAGGACAGAAGTGGGATGCAGGGAATTACAGGCCAGTCAGCTGCACCTTGACCCCTTGGAGGGTAATGGTGGAAATCCTACCAGAAACCATTTCCAAACGCATGAAGGACAAGAAATTGATCAAAAATAGTAAGCATGGATTTATGTTTAACCAAACTGATAGCCTTCTATGCTAAGATAAATGGCTTGATGGATGAGGGGAGAGCAGTGGATGTTGGTTATACTATCTTCAAGACTTTCAACATTGCCTCCCATAATATCTTCACAGATAAACTGAGAAGTACAGGCTATAAGTGCACAGTGAGTTGAATTAAGTATTGCTGGACTGAAAAGAGTTGTGGTCAGTGGTAGGAATTCCAAATGAGAACTAGCTACTAGTGGTGTACTCCAGGGGTCAACATGAGAACCAATGCTCTTTGACACCTTCCTTAATGACCTGAATTCTGGTACAGAGGGCACTCAGAAAGTTTACAGATGATACAAAACTAGGAGGTGTGTTTCTTGTGCCAGATGGTTGTGTTACTAGTCAGAGGGACTTTGACAGGCTGGAGAAATCTGTGGACAGGAACCTCATGAAATTAATCAAGGTAAAGGCAAAATCCTAGGAATAACAAGACCAGTCACCAGTACATGCTGGGGGTCAACAAACTGGAAAGCTACCTAAACAGAAAACAACATGGAGAACCTGCTGAACAAATTGATCACGGACAAGCATTGTGTCTTGGTAGCAGAAAGAGATTGACGACATCCTGGATTGAGTTAGGAAAAATATCACCAGCAGGTTGAAGAGTGGCGACACTCGGTGTCAGCACCTGTGAGACCACATCTGGGTGCTGCGTCCAGATCTGAGTTCTGCAGTGCAAGAGATACGTGGCCTTAGTGGAGTGAGTTCAGTGAAGGCTGCAGGGACTGGAACATGTGTCATACAAGGAGAGACTGAAACAGCTGGGGCTATTTAGCCCAAAGAAGAGAAGAGAGATCACTTATGAGTGATCTTATCAGTATGTATTAATACCTGATGGCAGAGGATATAGAAGACAACGACAGACTCTCAGTGTTTGCCTGTGATAGGATAAGAGGAAAAATTTGACAATAAGACTGATTATGCAGTGGAAGAGGTTTCCCAATGATTTTGAGCAGTTTGCTCTGAAGAATGTTAAAAATTACCTGGAGAAAAACCTGAATAGCCTGACCTAACTGTAAAGTTAGCCCCTGTTACAGCGAGGTGTTGATTGTTCAGATGACTCTTCCAGTTTCCATTATTCTGTAAATTTGTTGTTCAAATTATAGGGACTGTCTTAGTCTTCTCAAACTAAAATTGTAATCAGTTCTCCACAGGGAGAGCTAAAATATTGGAAAAAGCAAGACAAAACTAAAAGTACCAGAAATTCTTCATACATTTGAGACCTGCTTCCTCCTAAACATATCAGAAATGTGCTGGAGTAGACAGACTGCTTATATGTTGATGTAAAATGCATATGTGGGTGGATAAGTGGATGTGTGAAATAAAATTAAAAATAATAAACTCTGAGTCCGTCATCACTATATCTATATATTGTATTCCACTCACTCCTCCTTTTGTGTCTGTTTTCTTTGGACTGCAAATTTCTTTGTCTACTTTTAAAGCCTGAATCCTGAATAGAGATTTTGTGATCCAATTGCATGTGATCCATTCAGTAAAACGTGAGACTTTACTAGGCGTCTTAAGCAGTACAGTTCTTCAGCCAACAAACCTTCAGAGCCTGAGTCTCTGAGGTACTCTTGGAGACATTGCTAAAACACGTGCTCTCCCTTATGTTTAGGAAAAAACTATGGTAGGCGTTTAGATGTTACCACCCTCTAATTCCCTCTTAAATCACAGTAACTCCAAAGTACATGAAAATAACCAGACTGTTGCTGACTCAAGATTCCTGACTACTGTATATTTTAGTGTTGCTTTTTTTACAGTGTTAGTACAGTACTGAAGACAGTGCAGCCAGTTTAAAAAAAAATTCCAACAGTGACCCTCAAAAAAAGATCTTTAGCAAGAAAATTCATCCATATATAGGTCAATTATACAATATAATTAGTGGACAGTTTTATGTCTTTCTATAATTATGTTGTTATTCCAGATTTTAGTTTGTTTTCCATGTGCCTCTACTGAAAAACATGACACCTGAAAGATACATCTGTGTCTGTGACAGCTTGTGGTCACCTCAGTATCTCTGGCAGACTTTGCGAGACCTCTGGCATGCAGTACTTGTAGATTTCCCTGCACAAGGGAAAAGTTGTTTTCAGCCAGCTTTATAATTTCTTGTGTGACTGCAGGGCAGTACAAAGAGGTGAGGATCATGAGCATCCAGCCCCTTGTGTTGGGTCTCTTCGTATTTCTGAAACTACTGTGAAGTTGCCAACAGTGAAGTGTGACATAAAAGAAGAAGTCTCAAAGCTGCACAGAAAAGAAGCTGATTAGGGAAATGAGCTCTGCAATTAAGGCCAGGAAGAAATATAAGTGACAGACAGAACACAGGGGACAAAAAAGGGTGATCTTTAAAGAGAACTGAGGATGAAGAAAGGTCGGGGAAAGAAGAAAAAAACTAGACATCTGCTGAAGAACAGAATTAGAGAAAAGAGCACTTTTAAGTAGGTTTAAAACTTGGTATTTAAAATGCATTTCTAGAAATATCAGAAGAGAGATGTTTTGGAAGCTGTAACAGAAATAGTTGCAAAATAGTCTGAATTCTTAAGAGTTATTAATTAGAGAGGCTATTATTAAAAAGAAAGTCTGGTCCCCACTATTGCCGTATTTACCAGAAGAGCCAGAGGACTTTTAATTATAAATCTGAGTTTGGTTGTGTAGAAACTGTTGTACACCAAGCGTACAGCCGTATTTCACATGTGGGAGAGGATCATTTTCAAAAAACAGGGACCATGAGGATGTGCCCATGGTTACAGAGGAGTCTCATAGCCAAGAGAGACGAAAGTATTTGTGCAAATTCAGCAGTTTGGGCATGAAGTTAAAGTAGGAAACTCTCTGTTTGTGAACATTTCTAGGCCAAATACAAATACTTCATCTGGCAAAGTTCTAAACTTTCTCCTTCCTTTCACAGGTCATTACAACCCCTTACTTTTGCTGAAAATATAGGCTTATATTGATATATTCTCAGAGTAACCTCTGTTCTGCATACCCCATCTGAGAAAGGAATTCATAACATCTTGCTCAAGGAGTCTCAGGAACTGCAATACTTGCCTTCCACACAATTTTGCTAGTTGGCCTCTGCTTTCTGAAATATTGTCTGGACTTTTAGACTGAGATTCTCTAGAAAATTAGTCCTTTCTTCTTTCTCGTAACATATCATGAGGAATTTGACATTTTGTTTTGGGACAAAGTCTTCATTTACAAAATCACCTAATGCCTCTGAGAGCTTCATAGTCTGTTAGTCTGAACAATGAAACATAACACTTTCTGAATAAAATTAGACAATCTGTTAATTACTCATGAGTTAAAAACTGAACCTTTTACAGTCCTTTTTTAGTTTCTCAGAGTCACCAGGTGCTATGAAAAAGAGCAGAAATGTTGGGAATTGGTGGCCTAATAAAGGTGAAAGAGGAGGATGGTGTCTGTGGCAAAGTCCCACAAGTTTAAGAGACTGAGTGGTGCTCTACGGCAGATGATGCTAATCTGTCTGAGCAGCTTTACTGAGAGAGTGTAATTAATATTTCTTTTTCTGATGTCACTTTGTAAGGGTAATTAGACTTCATTACTTCATACTGCCATGGGTGTTCTGAATTTGATAGTGTATAACTTGTGAGTGTTTAACTCTGAAGTACTAGAGAGTTACTGATGTGTGTGTATGCATATGAAAAACAGATGATATTACACTTTTCTTGTCGTATTATATGCTTTAGTGGAAAAATACTGAGATAGAAACGTAAAGAGGAATTATGCAGACTAAATCAAAAGTGTGTTATATAAAATAATCAGATATATTGTCGTATATATTTTTTTCAAATGCTTCCTTTTACTTGTAAATTTTGTATAGTAGCTTGTGAGCATACACACTAAAAACAAGCAGAATAAAGCTACTGATACTGGACAGTTTTCTCTTCTACAATATTTCAAGGAGAGAAAATCAACAAACCTTCGTTTGGTGTACATAGACAAACAAGTCCTGGTTCTTTAAAAAACAATAAACTCGAGCTATGGAAACGTACTGTGGAATAGGAAAGACATTAGTTCTGAATAGTACTGTTCAGCAGGACCAATGACATAGTCTATGACATTGTTTTGACATATGCAGTAGATTCATAAGACTTAAACATGATTACATCAAGCAGCGAAAGGAGGCTGATGAGGAGTTAGTTATGGAGTGAGACAGGCAGCTAAGGGACAGTAACAAAGCCCTACACTCAAGTGTTTCTTTGATATCATTCTGTCAGCTGAGCATGTGACAGCTGCAGCCAGCTCTGCTGGTTTGCTCATCCCTACTTCCTTCTTTCCATCCTATTGCTAGATACTCTTTAGACTGTTGGCTGCAAACTTTAGGCAAACAGCTGGTGTGTCCAATACTTTTCTTGCCAAGAAAGGCCTTGGATAACCTAGGCCAAAATAATGGAGGTTTCTCATGGTGCAATGCATTAATTCAGATATTAATTGACAAAATCCTTGAAGAAAAATATTGCAGCTGACTGCTCAGGGGTATTTGTAACTTTTGGCTTAGGTTAGTTTCACTGTTAAGTTCCTTTTCCTTTGTTAGTTTCTGGGGTTTTTTTGATTCTTAATTGACTGGCTAGGGACCAACTCAGATTGGTCTGAGTTTTAAGCAAATTTCTGGTACACTTTTACTTTACTGTCATCTTAGAGCACCTTTTTAAAGCTCTTCATGACAGAGTGAAGTTTGTAATCCACCACTGCATGTACTACTCTTTGTAACTGCACGTTGCATTTATACAGACTAGAGAACTGTCACACTGCTTGGTACAATAAATCAGCAGCTATTGAAAAAAGCTGCCAAGTTCATGGCAGGAGGTGTAAATTATTCAAGTCTCTTCAACAGCAGTTTAAAATGAGAATATCCAGATAACCAAGAGATCAATCACCATGCTGAAAAACTGCCTTGATCTGCCAAAGGAAATTAGGTGAAAGAAAGTCTTATAACTCTGTCAAAATGACTTTGTCATAGGCAATACCAGAAGAGAGTTTCATAAGAAAAACAACCCCAAACAACACCCTACATGCAGGGTGCCTTTTTAAGGGAACCTATCACTTTATCACCTTGTCTTTCTATATCCAACACAGAAAATTAGGTCAAAGTAACACTTAGTGTTTAGATATTGACTGCAATAATTTTTGCTCAATGCCAAAAGAATATCAAAAAGGTCTATCATTCTGGTAGATACTATCTGGGTCAGCTATAGCTTCACAACACCTTTCAGTATTCACTGCATGGAAAATATATTGCTTTCAACTAGAGGGAAAATACTGTGAAATAATCTGTTAAGTTTTCTTCCCCTCAAGAAAAACATCTTTAATTGGAGAGCTTTTACACTTTTAGAAAGAAAATAAGACAAACAAGTGAGGGAAATACGAATTACCAGCTTACTGAACTATTTTCACATTTTCTTAAGGAATTGACTAGAGTTCATACACAGAAATTTTTACCAGTGCTTCAACAGCAGACAATAGAATGCAAACAAGCTCCATTTATTTTAGTTGACTATTTTACCTCAGGCCTTGAAAAACATCAAAATAAACAGGACAAGATTGGATAGAGTATGATCTGCTGTAGCCTTTCACTTAGTCTTAAATTTCTTACAAAAATTTTAAATGTCACTCAGAAATCAACCCATGTCAACAAATGGCAAATATTTTGTCCACTTACTAATTCCAGGCTAGAGAAGAAGTATTCAAGCTGGCTTCTCCTCTGTCTTGTAAAAGAGTATTTGACTGACTGATGAGAATACATGCAGTTCTGGTAGGCAGGGTGTCTATGATAGATTTTGTACTAGAATTGTCAATGATGTTATAGTCTGTATTGAGTTCCTTATGAATTACTTTCACACAATAAATTCACTTGGGCAAGGCTGTTTGATTAAAAATAATTCTGGTCTTGGAAATACCATTTTTGTGTGGAGTGAAATTGGAAAGTGTACAGCAACTAGACAAGTTTTAAAATTTATTATGAATATGACAGTGTTTCTTTCATGGCTAGGTTAAGATGCAAAGTTACAGAAAAGAGAAGAAATACTATGATAACTTGAAGGTATGTAGGTGTATATCTGGCGGTTCTGTGATATATTCATGAGAAAATTCCATGCACATTTCATGCTATGGTGTTTCAATTCCATCAAACAGATAAAAGACAGTGGGGAAGGACAGATGTGTGTAAAGGAGAACACGCTTTGACAAGTGAAAATTCCACCATGTGGAGCAGAGATCATCTACTCAGTATGTGTCAGACATTTTTGTGGTTTATATCAAAGAAACATAGTTCTGAATGCAGGTGGTATAAACTCAGACACTTCAAGGATACAAAGGGATCTGGAAAAGCAGTTAAGGGTCATGTAACAAACTGTGAGAAAGGACAACAACCTGAGCAGGTACCATAGCCAGAGGCAAGTGCAAGATCGTTCTGAATGATGCTTCTGAAGTCTGCCAAAATGCCAGATGTATTTTCTGAACCTGAATCCTACAGATCTTGGCATCTACATGACTATCTGATCAACCATAGAAATGATGGAAGAGAAAGGGCTTCAAATATGTTTCCACACGTAATGGAAGAGAATGGCCCCTATGCTCAGTACAAATAGTATATTTCCTTCAGGCTTTCCATCTGATCAAGAAAACCCCCATTTTAATATATGAAGCCAATGAATTTAGACTTGATATATTTTTACACAGCAAAAAGGATAAAAATAGAAAGACAAAGATGAGGCAGAGTACAAGAGCTGACACAGAGGAACCTGAATTCATCCTGCATTGCTCAGCATCTCTACACAAGATTATTTTTCAGGATGCCTGAATTAGGGAGTTACATTTCCAGATTCTAAGAGTCAAACTTAATAATTAAGCCTAGGTCTGGACTGTCTCACATGTATTAAGTTAATAGTTTTAATGTTTTTTGAAGTTACAAAGAAAAAATTGAAGTTTATTTTCTTTAAGACTGGGCATTTTGAATGAATGCATATTCAGTTTAAAGAAATGTACACTGGATTGTTCTCCTTAGAAAAATGTTGTAACTATTATATTTGGTTTAAAATGAAGTGATAAGTTCAAGGGGAAAACTAATCACCTTCCATTTATTGTTAAACTTTCAATAATTAGAAGTTTAATGGCCAATCCAGGGCTTTAATTTTTTTAACAACTTTACTTTTGTGATGAAGATTCAGACTTGGAGATTATATCCAAGATAATACACTTATATTTGTCTTCTGGTTGCATTAGTTGTCCTTGAAGGCAAGGAAGATAGATGTCCAAAATTAACAGTTTAGTGGAACATTTATATTTAAGGAGTGACAGTCAGTTGGAAAAAGGTGATTATACATAATCCCTATTAATACTGAATGTCGCTAGCGAGCCCGGGCACCAACGACACGGAGGGTCTTATGAAGATGGAAAACCGACCTCTTTATTATATTTACAAAGGTGCTTATATACCTTAGCACGCTGGACTAACATAAGGTCATTGGTTCACTGACAAGCCACCCCCCAGAGGGACTGGCTGGACCCAGTACCTCTTACCTCATGTGTTTTCTTCTTTGGTCTCATAACTAGACCATAGTTTACAGTACTTCTAAATTGTTTTCCTGCAGCGTCCTTGAGAAAGCCTTGCTTTCACACAGACGCCTGTCAGGAAACCGAAATCTCTTTGCACTCAGGCCTGTAACATTCACACTGAACATGTATTGCTTCTAGAAAAGGCACTGGCTTGCAGCACACAATGAGGAAGTCAGAAGAAAATAACCATACTGAAATATCTGAATTGAAAGTGAATAACTTAGCAAAGAAAGTGAATCTTTTATAACTTGAAAATGTTTAGGCAAAATAAAATTCACCAAGTATCTAATAGTCTGTTAAGTGTGATTTTACTTCGTTCAGTAATTTACATGCATGCGGGCTGAACTGTGGAATTAATCATACATCACATGACCCTGAGTGAGCCATGAAGCATTTCAGCTGCCTGTCAAATCCTTGTTATTTTCTGAGATGTGCATAAAATGAGTGCAATTATGAACATACATCAAAGGGTGTTGAAAACAAGTAGAGATGGTGGTGAGGGGAAATGGTTCATTCTCAGACAGGAAAATCTTTAGAAAAACAATTAAGCAGAGGAAGAACTTTGAGTACCACAAACACAACTCCTCCTAATTTATCTGAAAGAAATACCATATATACATGGTGTGTTTAGTGGAAGTCAGAGCTAAAGTAACAGACATCCATGACAACTGAAGAACATCACGTGTAACCAGTGTGAAGTTTGCCATATCTCTTCTTGTGACATCCTACACAATACTTGTGACGGGGAAAAGGAAAAGCTTTTGCAGAAGCAAGCCCAGTGTCAAGAGTGGAAAGCCACAGGAGCAGCATCATGTAGAGAAGATCTCATGTGAATATACTTTCTCTCCAGAAATACAGGCTATCTAGATGACCATCAGGAGTAGAGAAACTGTAGTCTAAACATAGGTAACTAAGGAAAGACTCAGTGAAAGCAACCATTTCAGTGTTAGTTATCTATAGCTGGCATATGCACAATATAAATACTAACTGCAACTGTAGCTAGAAAACAGGAAAGAAATACCTGGTGGGGCAAAGGAGATTAATGATGTTAAGAAACAAGACAAGATGAGTTAGGATTTTTCAGATTTGTCCCTTTCTTCTTCTCTATTACAGACAGAATAACAAAAATGCATCTCTGAGCCAGGCTTGCACCAAGTATGATGGCATCTCTTTTCTTGGGCTTGTTAGCACTGCTGTCCCCTTGGAATAATTTATTCCTAAGAAAGTTGTTTAAATGATATTTTGTTCTTTCATCCTATGTGTCTATGAGCTTTTGTTTATTGTTCTATGCATGCACATATATTCAGTCCTGATTACAGTACAAGGCTTGACAGATGTCTTTATTACCCAGTGGTAGAGAACTTTTCCCGCAGGCATTGCTTTCTGGATGACTTTATTTGACATAACTGGTGTGTATTGTTGAGTTCTTTTTGAAATGTTCTCCTGTGGGATTTCATGCTGCCATGCATCAAGAATTGTATAGTCTTTTTATTTAAAAATCAATAAAATAAAAGTTTAAACAAAGGGAAACTCCTGACAATAAATACCTTGTTTAATCAAAAGAAATGTTAAGTTCGTTTACCTTGCTACATATAGAATTATTGTATGTAAGGAAGGGTCCTGAGGTTATTATCACAGTAAAGTAAAGCTTTTATTTCCAAGTGTCAGGTTTTTTTATGAAAGACTTTTTTTTTTTTTAAATTGCAAATATTGCTCTCAGCAAACTTTTAAAGAAAGAATGACTATTTAAAGGAAAATAGCTTTTAGTGAAGCTTTTGTAATTCCTCTTGATGTGGTCGAAACCAATTTGGTGCCTTTGTGTTTTGCCTTGGTAGATATTGTATCACTCACATTATCAAAAATTATCCTCAAATCTGTCTTTGATCAAAATCAGAGGGGATGTAACATGTTTGAATAGAAACTATTTTGAAAGAGATACTTTAGAGGCAGAAAAGAAAATCTATTGAAGAAATTGTAAAAAAAAATCCTCTCTTGTTGGAAGGCCTCTGTAAAATTATATATATAGTAGAGAGCACTGAAGCACTTCTCCAGATATTGAAAGAGAATCTAGAGAACAGGTCATAATTCATTTATGTGTCTTAATGACTGCAAATCAAAATTTCATATTTAGTGATACTGCATTAAATTTCTGAAATGTGGAAAAATGAAAACTTTGTAGATTTGATCATTTTGATTTTTCCGGTAAGTGGAAGCAGGTAAGATGGCTTCCCCTTACTGAAGAAAAATCTATGATTTTAGGCAGTGACAGCAATTTTCTAATTTCCCATCTAGGGATTCTGTAGATTATACAAAGCAGATGATGGCCTGTAGCAGCTGGATCCTACTTTCTGCAAATTACCTAGGTAGGGTGGATGTGGAGGTGTTTGACGTGCATTGCTGTCTCATTGAATTCATGTTGTGGTGATGATTTTCATGGTCAACGGACTTTGAATCTGAAATAAGATATCCTATGACATCTGAATTCATGTGGTACTCCTTCCTCTGTGACAATAATGTTTTAGTACATCAGCATTACCATTCAAGTAACAACCCTAGAATGTAAAGTGCATGCACATAACAATCAAAATAAATAATAGCTATGTGCAGACACTGTCCTACTGTGTTGTTGTTTAACACAGCATGGTGAATGTCGAGTGAAAACACACTAGGACCTTACTCTTTCAATCCCCCAGCATGTTTTGATATGATTAAGTACTGTTGTTCCTGATTCTGATTGGTTCAAGCCTGGCATGCTTTGTAAGATGCTGCTGTAAGACACATGCTGAGGAAGAATCAATTCTAAACCAAACTGTTATCCCTGAGCCTCAAGGTTGTCTAAAAAAAGGAAAAAAAAAGAAAAGGAAGGAAAAGGAAAGAGAAAAGAGAAAAGAGAAAAGAGAAAAGAGAAAAGAAAAGAAAAGAAAAGAAAAGAAAAGAAAAGAAAAGAAAAGAAAAGAAAAGAAAAGAAAAGAAAAGAAAAGAAAAGAAAAAAGAAAAGAAAAGAGAAAAAAAGGAAAAGAAAAAAAAAGAAAAGAAAAAAAAGAAAAGAAAAGAAAAGAAAAAAAAAAAAAAAAAAAGAAAAGAAAAGAAAAGAAAAAAAAAGAAAAGAAAAGAAAAGAAAAGAAAAGAAAAGAAAAGAAAAGAAAAGAAAAGAACAACAACAGCAAACCCTCAAATTGCGCCCAAATCTCTTACTGCCTATTGAGGTAGTTGCCTGATACTTAATCTTGGACTCTCTGAAAGATGATGTAAACCAGGGTCCAGTTGTACTTTACGAAGGCATCTGTGTGCAGTGCAGTCTATCATTCAGATTATAGTTCTGCTAAATGTGTCCTCTCTTAATGAGTTTCTTTCTGTTTTATAGTGGTTAAGAGGGTGTTTTGACTTTAGTGAAAATAAGCCTTGAATGAGGAAAGATGAAGAATTACAAGAAGGGAAATGGTGGTGTGTTAACATAAACAATGCTGTAACAATCATTAACTGATCAAAGACTTGATTTTAGAGAGGGTTTTGGGTTAAGAGTGATACTTACTTTAAGTCTCTGGCCATTTTTAATTTTGACTTTATGAATCTCCATTTATTAGTTACCATTTTTTTCCTTTCATCTGCCACTTGAACTGAAGGATTATTACATGAACAAGATACAGGCCAGGCCTTCACAATCTTCAGTTTAAAAGTACAGATTTACCTGTTGAAGTTTAAGAGGTACCATGCTATGACATGAATTCTTTTTCTTTCTTTTATATCAGAAATTACAGAAAGAAATTCAGAAGAGAGTTAGCAAAAGGTGGGTGATGGGCATGTGTTCCTGATGCTAACAAAGCTAGCGCAACTTCTTTATGGCATTCATTTGGAATAAAAAGATATTTTTTTTTCCAATTGGCAGGGCTCTGAATGTAGATGTGTATATGTTTTAAGTTTCAATTTGAAAATAGAAAGTTTTCTTCAATTTCCAAATGACTCTTTCATTACAAATTATACATATATGTCTGTATATATGTGCACATATTTTTTCCAAAGGAATTGTATCAGTTTAATAATTTATTAAAGAGAGTCCATGATTTTCAGTGATGGAATATCTCCTCTTCAGGGATTAATATCAAGAGTGGTATTTTGTGAAAAATCAGTGAATTATGGTTTTTAGACAAAATACGGCAAAGTCATGTAAAGCAACTATTTTTTTCACACACCTGATGGGGAAAGGAAAGTTATCAAAGTCAGTTATCTAAGGTCTAAAGACTTTGGAACTGTGAAGAAAGACTGACTTTCTTGTTCCTTCATGACTGTATTACAGATGGTCTATGTGTTTCTCTGACAAAGGTTCTGTTAATCACTAAAAGAAATGACTACATGGTAAAGATATGTACATAACATAATATTTTAAATTTCTTTTCCCAAGGCTGGATGAGAAAAGACATGGAAATGCAGCCTTGGAAAATGAAATGAAAATATTTTGTTGAACTGGATTTTTCCGGTCAGAGGATATAAATGCAGTCTACTACAGGAAAGTTCAATGTAACCCACTCAAAAAGCTATACTTTTTCTTAGTTTGAAGATAGATATCTGCCAAGGAAGGTGGGAACCTTCCTAGAATGGAAGAAAATTACCCCTTCCCCCGAATTACTGTAACTTTTGAAATTATGAGGCTTATGAGCACAAATGAGGGAAAAGGAATAACAGTTCTTTACTACAAGAAATATATATATATCTTGTAACACAACAGAACAAATAATGGCAACAACAACAACAAAAACCAGCAACCAACTTTTGCTGCCCGTCATGTGGTTCCCCAGTGGTGTAGTTACGACCACATTCGGCAGAGGTGAGGCAGGTGTGGCAGGGAGGCTGCAGTACCTCACTCACAGCTGCAGGGGGCGCTGGTGAGGCCGGGAGGCTGCAGTACCTCAAGCTGCAGGGNCCTCACTCACAGCTGCAGGGGGCGCTGGTGAGGCCGGGAGGCTGCAGTACCTCACTGGGGCTGCAGAGGCGGGGGCGCTGGTGAGGCCGGCGCGGCGGAGGGGCTGTAACGAGTCCCCCACGGGTGCAGGGGGAGCTCCCGGGTGAGGTTGGGAACTTCTGCGCAGTAATGGCTGCTCCGGAAATAGAGGCAGGGAGAAAGTGTGGGGAAAGGTCTGAGTTTTCCCAGGTTTCTCACGTGTCCAGTGTAGTCCCCTTGGCAGCGGCAGCAAAGCTGAGGTCTTCAGCCGAGGCAGCAGGCGGCTGGTTCTCTCCAGAGGGAGAGAGAGAAGGTGCGGGAGACCCGGCTCCTCCTGGAGCCCCCCACGCAGATGGAGAGAATCTGCCGGCAGTGATACAGCAGCAGACGATGCAGGTGTCCAGCAAAACAGCACAGAGAAATCCCTGGACAGCTGGGCAGACGAGCTCCCACAGCCAAAAACCACACCACCATCTCCCCAAGCTGGACTCATACTTTATAATGGCCTGTAAAGGCTATTCGCAGGCTAGGAAAAATGGATTTCAACTCATCTTTGTTGGAAGATTTCTTACCCAAGACCCTGGGATTATAATTATATATATCTGTAGCAGCATATTATTAAAGTTATTATGGTAGATTTATTTAGGGTTCTATGTGAGATGGATTTTAAGTTCAGACTTTGGAATATATTAAAACCTTAACTTATAAGATTTAAAAAAAAGAAATAAAAATAAAGATATTTCTTTTTATGTCTATTGACACATTTAAAAAAACCCAAAAATCAAAAACCCCACGCCCTCTTTAATTTTTTCATGTCAATCTTCATTATTTTATGATCAATTAAACTTTCCATATTTCAGGTTTTTCTTTAAAAAATCCCTATACAATCTTATATTTTACTCTAAATGAAATATTATTTTAATATCAAAGGCTTAAAAAGTTTTTGAGAAAATGTTTCAGATAGTCATTGACCCTTAAACATTTATTGTACCAATTAACCTTTCAAAATGGGATCCATTCTGTCACATGTCACTTCAAGATATCCTGCTGGAAGCAGCCTTCTGCAGTGCGTTATAAGCACAGAGCTTTGAATTTTGATCCAGCATGGTTTAAAATATCTTTACTACCTGCAGACTTAACATAGTTGTTCCAAATGCTGTAATTGTTATTAGATGGAAAGGTACAAGAAGAGCTTACGCTCCTCTCCCAGTCCTATGAGGGAAAGGAGTGACCTTTGTGTTCCAAGGAAAGAAAGATGTGGGTACCAACCAGCAGATGCTGATAAGAGGCTTGCTAATTATGAACTTCATGAAAATCTTTCCTTCAAACAAATGAAAAAAAAAGATGTTTTGATTCCCAAATAGAATTTTTGAAATATCGACTGGTTTACGTGGTCCCTGCTTCCTGTACTGACTATTGCCACTAACCAGTTCAGCTTTAGGGTGGGCTGACAGATCTGCTGCTGCAGTATGTTGTGTAGATGGTGTCAATAGTCAGTCCTTATCAGTGATGTCTATATGGCACCTTTGTGTTTAAATCCCTTCATGTGTTAACGTGTTTTAGGTGAGAAAGACTGAGTGGAGTATCATTTAAAGCTGTACTAGTACAATACAGTATGCAGGGATAAGGTCTTGTGTTAATAGCGCAATTGATTTAGGAATAATGTAGCGGCTGAAGTTCCCTGGAGCATATTCCCTCAATGCTGAGAAATCACCTGTGCTTTGTTTACTTACAGCTGTAGCAAGGTGAGAGATCTACCCCAATGGCCTGTGGACTGTTCTTCTAGAAAACTGTAACTAATATGAATTTAGAGAGAAAGAAAAATGAGCTAGTGAATAGCAATCATTTAAAGACACTTAAATTTGCAGAAAATCGTAGAATCATTTATGCTAGAAAAGGCCTTTAAGATCAACAAGCCCAATGATTACAATGAGATGCTGAAATTGGCAGGATTATTTGAACTACTGAAACACCTGAAAGGACACTCCATTTGGTCTACTTTCAGATTCCTCCATCAGCTTACTGGGGACTTTTGTTTGATTGTTTTTTTAAGTCCTGATGATTAATATAGCAACCCTACATTCTGCCTACTGGGTATTAACAAATGGGAGATTATATTTCACAGTTAGCGTTTCTCAGCAAGAACCACCGTCAGAGCAAGAAGTTCAGGCAAAGCATTAATAAGGTTTGATGGCCTTTTGCACCAGCACTTCACTCTTTATTATTAATCTAATTTATCTGAAATTGCATTTCATCTCCTTGGCATACAAAGACAAAGCTCTAATCTCCCTGACAGTTTCTTCTAGGATGCAAAAATGGCAGTAAAGAAGAAAGATCATGCTTCCATGTCCAGTAAATCAGCTACAGAAGCAAACAGCAGCACAAGCTGACTGGCTTACAGTAATTTCTTCATGTGATGATAGCTCAGATTTGCTGAGTGATAGCTCCAAAACAAAGCTAGGTAAAGAGATCTTCTTGTCTCAGAATATTTCTCCTTGGGCTGTTCATCTGTGTTTCACCTGCTGGACAATGGCATTGCAGTTCTCTCGTTGTTGCCAATGTGTAGAGGATGAATTGGGAAAGTATGTCCCCATGACCTCTTCAAGTTTTGGGTGCATTGGTCTTGGTGCTCAGGAAAACTCCTCTCACTTGGGAGTAGCCAGATCTGGTTCTGCAATAGAGACATCTGCCTACCTGTTTGATACCTGCAGAACTCAAAGCAAGTGACCAGAATCCTTGTAGCAAGTGCTACCTAGGTGATTGCTGGTACAGCAGGCAATAATATATGCTTGCTTGAATAGAAATTCATCATGTGCTGTGATGCAACAGTGTCAGGGTATTTGAAGTACACAAACAAGTGCAGAGCTTTGCATTTGACCTGGCTGTACACTGTAGTGTTGCTGGTTGCAGTAGGGATCATTCAAGAAAATCAGTAATATGTCTTGACCTTTCACTTTGCCTTTTCTGGTTTCCCAGATAGGTTCATCCCTCTGTATAATGAATAGAGAGTTCAGAATGTTTTTTGTTGGATTGCTTTTCTTTTTGTGGGGTGTTTTTTATGAAGTTTTGAGGCATACTGAACTGTTTGACACGGTGATACAACAGAAGTGAGTGTACAATGTAAGAGAAGGACGTTTTGAAGAATAGATGGACTTTACAGGGTTATGTAAAGAGGCCTGCCCAGATACAAGCCTTTCTATTAATATCCCTGCCCTCCATCAACTTTAAGCTGCAGCCACACCTTTCCAAATCAATAAAAGATGACGTAACTAAAGCAGAGCTGAGCTGCAACTCAGGGTGATCTATCATCCTGTTTCAGATAGGGTGTGTCTGATGAATATATGTATGTCTCCCCTTTTCCTCTTGGAGTTTGGCTTTAACAACAGCCATGTAGTCTGCATCCCTTCTGAGCTACATATTGGTCTGTGCCTCAGACTGCATTATTTTGGCCAGAAAGTTTCTTCCCTGTGGTGTATTTCAAATCTGAATTGAATTGCCTTCTGCTCAACAAGCCGACAGGAACTGGACAGGGGAGAACGCTAGATCTTGGTACCTGTTAATGGGAGAGGTTTGGAAAGCTTGCCTGCTCTTAGTGCTCACATGCTTGAGAACAGTGTTCTGTTGTTGGTTTCCTATGGAATGATTATGGAGTTATTTTAAAGATGGATAAATTTATAATGAACTTTACATAAATCTTCAATTATTTGAGACTGTAAATGAAATTACACCGCTTGTTCAACTTTTTAATTTGAACATGTCAATGATTGTGAGTTCTGGCTAACTTTTGTGTCTCAAAACTGTACGATGTCAAAGCTAGCCACGTCTAAATTTCTTTCCCTTAAAGCTGCAGTTCAATTCACCCTATTTATAATTGTCATCACATGTGCATCTTAAAGGTTCTTTCATTTTGTCAAAATATATTTGTACATTATTAGTGAACATTCCTCAGAGATATCGTTCATAGATACAGGCATGCAGTGCACTGATACTGATCAAAGTGTTAAGGCCAACTGTTAAGTGGAGCCAGAACTGTACAGGGTCTGCAGAGTGTCTAAATTCCAGCTGACTTTCCAAGTCCCTGATTCCATTCAAACACATGACAAGGAAAAGGAAAAAAACCCCTTTAGTCTACCAAAAAAATAGAAATGAAAAAAAAAGTATATATTGCCTTGTTTACCTTTCTGAACTTTCTTATCTACTTGCTCTGATATAATTTTAAGTCAAGGATGTTGTCAGAAGAACTCTGATTGGTTTATGCTGCAATAAAACATTGGCTACTCAAAATATACAGTGAATTAATAACCATGGTGAAGTTCTCCTCCTAGCATCTGCTTGCCAAATGAATGTGGTATTTCACTCAGCTCTGCACTGCAGGGATCTAAATGGGAAGGTACTTTAATTCACCACAGCTTAACATACTGTGTAACTGAGGAAAAATAGACTATTGCTTGGGGATTTTGCTATACAGTTCAGAATATATTTTTTGTTTATTTGTTTTATTCCTGTATTTTTTATTGTCTTTAAATTTCTACTTTGGCAAAAGAAAAATAGTTTCAAAAGATGATTCTGGTAGAAAAACTTCCAAAGACAGTATTTTTGACAACAGTAGACACCAGTAAATGAGTAACCTTATGGTCTAGCAGAAGATGGTATGACAAGAGATCTGGAGATAGTTTTAATTTTTGTTATTGGCACAATCGCTTCCTTGGAATTGTAATCAACTTTTGTTTGCTTCCCTCATGGGGGAGCAAAGCACTGCTGATGGTATTTATGAACTGCTAGACATCCGATGGAGATCGGATTGACTATTCTAAGTATTCCTGTGAATCTTTTTTCCCTCAAAATCATCTCTAACAGTAGAACTTTTTCCACAGAAAGCAGTAAACCAGCCTTATCATGTTCTTAGAAAGGTACAGGTTAATTCTTCAGGTGACAATTAATTATTGCTGGTCTGCCTTTTCTGTGTATTCCTAATATAGATCTATAAGATCTATATTCCTAATATAGATCTATAAGATCCTCTCTTTTGGAACTTCCTGAAGTTATTGCTTTCAAAGTCCGCACTGCCTATTGTGGTGAGTTTCAGTGAACACATTCCCAAGCTGCTGCCATGCTTCTAACAGAGCAGTGTTCAAAGTTTAGGGTCTCAATCCCCTACCTCAGTAATCTTATCGCTGGAAATTGCAGGGCACAGATGCTCTGTCCTTAGTTTTTTTCTTCCTTTTTTTATGCTTCAGAAAGGACAGGCAGGCTGAATTTTTCTCAGCTAGTGAGCCACACAGATTAGGCCAATACTCTTTAAATTATAGTGTGTGTGTGCTTTTTCATGGCTGGATGATTCAGGGTATGAAGAGGAATGTTTGCTAAGACAAATGCTGCTGTCAGGTTCATCAGCTCAATATGGCAATGTTCTTGTTGAACCGCATGTTATAGAGAGCAGATCTTGCATGGTCCATTGACTGTTCAGCTTCTTCTCCTCATCTTTTAAAATTTGTTGCAGTTTACACTTGTGTGAAGAGATTTCTAGATGCTTGTCGCAGTTGCAATAACTTCCCTTGAAAGGTCTGTGAAAATGTGCAGATGGAACAAAAATTGTGACATGTTTCTCCTACCCAACAACTTCCTTATATATACTCAAGGATTCTGCTGTGACCCGTGTGGCAGCATTTTATTGTTCTCTTACACTCACATTGTTCTCAGGCTCACAGGGGTGTTCAAAATCTTTCAAAAATTACTGAGTGAGATGCCCTCCCAGTTATTGTCTGCAGCTGACTTTAACTTGGAATTATTTGCTCGTGGGAAACTTTGAACTCTGATGTAGGATAATATGGGCCCTGGGTGTAGGAAGAGCTCTGAATACATTTTCTGGAAGAACTTATTAGTTGAATTTTAACAACCTGTCTTGGGGCAGATTGCACAATGGGAGAAGATGTGTTCCTCCTTTCTCTTTGTGTTATATTCTATACAAGACTTGAAATTAGGTACTTGTTACAGAAGAGACAAATAATTCAGTAAAAAACATAATCATTTTTTTAATAAGGTAAGGAACTGATCACTATAAATCTAGCTTGGTAAAATATCTGCTGAAATCAACTGGGCTGTGCTTTCTTAAATGTCCTAAATTTGGCTTTTGCAGTGAAATTTGATTTTCCAGATTTCAGGCATAGTAAAAATGATCTGAGAGTGCCAGTTTGATCTCTCTCACTTTGGTCTCTGGAAAATGTAGTACTTAACATTGATTAAGTGATTCTGTCCTTAAAATGAAGCGTGAATTTTCTGAGAGCATTTCATTGGAATGGTTGAGCTGAGGGAGACTTGGAGGAGTCTCGAAAATGAGACAGATAACAGGAGTTACTTCAACCATCCTAAAGTGAGTTTTAGGGGTGAAAAAGTTATAGGAAGATGGAATATTGTCTGTTAAAGGCTTAAAACAAAAATGTCTGCTGGTAAAAGATTGTATGATGAAAGACAAACTGTCTTTTTAAATGAGGAGGTGAAACTGTGGGTGGAACTACCAGTGCAATAATGAAGTGTCATTAAGGCAGCAGGCCTTCTTCTGATTCATCCAAACCTTTGGTAGAACAGACCGCTTTGTGTCCCAAGTGGGAGTGCAGATTGGGTGATCTCTTGCCTCTGTTTCACTTAATCTCCTACCTTCAGTTCATCCACTTGGCAGTGAGATTTTGCTGAGGCTTAATCTGGTCCTCCTGTACCACTGTAAAACTGCTTGTTACTGATGGGTTCCTTTGCTTGGGAAAAGAAATAAGTACCAAAGCTTTTACACATCTGCTTGGTTAGGGAATAGTTTTCATTCTCAATGTCTTCAACTTTTAAATTCTGTAACCGTATAATTCTTAATGTATAACACATTTTGCAAAGTTATGCAAGGAAGAACAAACAAGGCTCCATTTGTACTCCATTTCATATTTTGAGTAGAATAACAATCCCTAAGCAATTCTTACATATAGATCAGCCTATGCACAATAAATTCATGAAATATGAGAAGGAAAGAAACATTTTGAAAAATTGAAAGTACATCATGATAATGATTGAAGAACCATCTGGGCATTTAATGCTGGCAAATAACTTACTGAAACTGGGAACTAGGATTCTTGAGGACACGATTAAGGTATCCAAGTGTTTATTTTGATTTTCAGATGATTTGTAAGAATAAACAGAGCTACAAATGCAAAACAGTCAATTCTTTTTTGGCCTGCGCAAGCCCATATGTCAAAGCCCGGGCTGCCTCAGCATGGAATGAGTCCAGTGATCACCCTTGCATTTGTGAGGGTGCCAATTCTAATCACTTGTCTTGCATGTGCAGAGTCTCTTGTTAACAATACTGTTGTGATTGAGCTTCATTTTCTAGTGGAGCATGGTCGGAAAACCCCCAAATATGCACTAAAAGGGAGAGATGACTGCAGCCCCCAAACAAAGGCTGAACATTTCTGCTGAAGCAATGTTTCTGCCCTTACATCTGCCCCCTATTCTGCCAATAACAGCTCGCTCATACTTCACAGAGATTGCAGGTGCTCTCAGATTCACTGGACCAGTTACACGAATAGTCCTACTGAACTCATAAAAGTATTTGTCTGAGATATGCAGGGTTAGGTTTAAAATATCAGAACAACTTCACATGGTTTTCAGTGCTCTTCCAACAGTGTGGTCAATTTTTAAAAATATAATAAATGGTAATAAATTACGGACTACATAAACACGTAGGTGAAGAAAGTTATACATATAAATGCACAGAATATCAGAAAGGTATTGAAGCCTCAATAGAGTATTGTAGAAGAACTTACATGAATTTGTACGACACAGTACTGCAACTGAATTTGAAATAAAATTGTACATCCAATGAAAACAAAATTAGTTTTGTGGATTCTTTAGTGAATTAAATATTCACTGCAGGGGGAACAGAAAACCCAGGAGATTTTATACATATGTACATGCATATGCTATAAACCTGTCTTTGTAGCTAGATCTAAATCAGAGTAAAGATTAGAGGAGTTCCTTCAAGGGGAGATAGAGTAAAGTTGATGAAGACAGAGGCGAAACAGGGCAAGGCTGTTGATATGCTAAGGTGAGAAAAGAGAACAAGAAAGAATTACCAATTTTCTTGGGTTTGATATTTTTTTCTTTGTGTAAAATTATACTTTCTGATCTTTTAATTGTTATTCTTTGTTGACGTCTGTAGAAAGATGACTGGAGGTAAAATCAGAGGAAACTGAGAACTTATATTCACATGCTAGAAGAGGTTATAACAGTATGGAAATTACAGGGTAAAATACAATTGCAGCTCCCTGGAGGGAATGTAGTCGGCATGCTTGAAACCTATGCCATGATGATTCCCCATGCCCACAAACTGCAACCGTAGCACCTGCTAAAGGGGGATGGAATGGAGG
The DNA here is from genome assembly GCA_013400975.1 of Atrichornis clamosus. Lineage (NCBI taxonomy): Eukaryota > Metazoa > Chordata > Aves > Passeriformes > Menuridae > Atrichornis > Atrichornis clamosus. The sequence continues at coordinate 42,205 of WBMZ01004622.1, read as the reverse complement.
GTAGAACACAGTGGCAGTGGCCAGGCTCTGCTGGGATCCTTGCAGGGAAGGGGACTTGACGGTGCTTGCAGTTGAGAAACGGCAATACACCTGTCAGCCAGGAGAGATAGGGGAAGATGTCCTGCTGCTCAGCCAACACCATCGCAAAGGTACCCTCTTCCAAAGTACAACCACCCCTCACTGGGCATGCGCTCTATATTTTTTTGACTGTATCTTTAAAAACAAAGCGAAAGAATTTTACACCAATCAGAAACAAAGGTATGTCTGACCAGAGTCAGTCAAGCTCCACCTAGACTTAGGTATATAGTATAAAGTGTAGTATAAAAGTAAGGAGTAGTATAAAATAGTATAAAAGTATAAAAATAGTATAGTATATAGTATAAAAGTAAGGTATAAAATATAGTATAGTATAGAAGAATAGTATAGTATATAGTATACAAATAGTATAAAGGTAAGGTGAGAATGGAGGGAAAGTTAGGAAAGGCTCCATTGTAACTACTGGGATTAGTTGATGGGGTGAACCTGTCTTCTCCCCCATAGGGACACCCATTGGGTAAAATCATACTTTGTACATGCTGAATAATTTCATTGGGGATTAGAGCTTGTCTGTACATTGCTTTGAATATGTTTTTACAGTCAATCCTCGAAACTCAACCTGTTACAATTTTCTATTAATAAAGTCTGTTATTCTGTAATCTGTTGGTGTGAGTCCTTCATGGGCACAGGCAGTCAATGGCAGTGGGCAACATACTCAATTAAAGAGGAAGACCCACTGAGTGTTCATAAAGTGAGAAGATCTGCTGAGGGGTCTGCCTTATGCTGTTGGTGTATTTCCCTGACTAAGTGTCAGAGACTGGAACAGTTCATGCCTCAAACATTGATGTAAATTTTGTTCATCATAAGAGCTACCCTGAAGACTGGGACTTTGAACTGAAACTCAGACTGCTGATCAGATAAAAGAGAAACCTATTCAATCACCTCAGGCTGAGGGAAAGGTATGCATCTACAATAGACTGAAGCCTCCAGCTGAGTTTGGGGTGGAGGGGGAGAACACAGCTCACAGAAGCCAAGTTTAAACAAAAATCCCCCCCCAACTGAGGGGGGGGAGGAGGTTTTTGGGTGCATGGCGTAACCTCTGGTGAGGGGCAATAAACACCCATCCTCTGAATACACGAACTGGCCAGCTGTGAAACCCCCCACCTCCAGGGGGACATGCCCGGACGTGCCTACCTAGCCTGAGCATAAATACCCAAGGCAGTCTGTGTTTCTTGGGGGACCTACACCACCAGGAAGGCCTGCTGAAGAGGATCACCGAAGCACCAGCGGGGCCCACGGAGCGGTGATACTCTTTTTATTCTGTCTCTGTCACTCTCCATCCCCCCCACCTGTCTTTCACTTCTTTCCTTCTTTCTCTTTCTCTCTCCCTCTCTCTCTCTCTCTCTCTCTGTGTGTCTCATTTACTATCTAATAAACCCATACTATTGTCACTGGCATATGGTCTCGTTTGCACCTTAATTCGGGCAGAGGTATTTCTAAGGACCTTAAAACTGGATCCTAACACTAAGTCAGGCAAACCACCCTCTGATCCAGCAGGACTGCCCAGTGAAGGATTGCCCTAATGGGATGCTGACAGGCTGGTTGGGAACAAAGTTCTCAGCTTTCCTGGGGTCCTGACAGACAAATTGAATACTAAGGACTGCATAAATCTCCCCACACTAAGGTCAGGGAAATATCCCTTTTTCACATGACAAGACCTCATTCCATTTTGCTGACATGATTCTTCCTCGCAGAGTTCAAGAGACTGTGTAAAAAGGTTAGTTTCTCTAGTAGGTATTTGTTTATTGCTCTGACTCCTTGACTGTGGCAATAATCCAGCTTGGTCCTGCATGTAAAGTGAGACATGACACCTCTTCTGCAGTTAGCTACCAGCATTTTGCAATATTTTGCCAATTTTTTAGCTTGAAGTCTTGGCTTGTCCAGCCTATTGCCTGAGTACAACTGTGCTTCCTGCTCAGCATCTGTAACTTTTCTATCAGATTCTCTATTCCTATGGCACTATTCCTCAGCATGTAGATGATGAAAATGCAGTTAAATTTCTGTGTGTATAGAATATACACTTTCTTTTTTGGTGATTTTTTAGACAAACTGGCAAGTTTATCATTAAGTTAGGACCTTTATATTTGCAAGAAAGATTAATATGAATAGTGAAAGTAATTTACATCAGCTAATGATCCATCTTATGGTTACCAAAAAACAAGCATAAAATTACTATTTGTTTCATGTTAAAATTTTCAAGAGTATTTTCTTCGTTTTTTTTTCTCTGATGAAATATGCCATAAATCTAAACCATATGATTTTCATCTTAGTTTTTTTCAACAAACTCATAAGTGACTGAGCAAGAGGCTTTTGCCTCTTCCAGGGTACATTATGCATGAAAGTAACATTTATGAGTTTAATATGGCACCCCTGGAGAAGTGCGGCATCTCTTGTTATTTCATGTACATATTTTATTAGAATTTCTCTCTGGATGAGCAAAAATGACATAGTTTTTCAAAAAGAGCAAGGAGTAAAGTATTTAGGAATTACTGTAATGGACATGCAAGAAGGAATGGAAAATTACTAAACTTGACCACTAAGCTTTTCTGTGGGAACTTCCTGACTTCTGAGTTTGTGCTCAGTGCTTTTCTGTGCTTTTGCAGCATTAAAGTGATGGTAGAAAAATAATTACAGTATACTTCTCAGTATCTGCATTATGCATATTGACAAGCAGTGATTTATTTTATATCTTACAAGAATTGTATTACTTAGGTCACGTGCAATGACATATAAATTTATTAGGGGACCAATATTCTTTGGAAATTAGGAAATGTTTGATTCCTGGAGTAGCAGGGTTTTTATGCCTTGTAAGAGCTGAATACCTAGTTTAACCATACATCTTATGAAATTTTATGTTCTGCATTTCCCATTATTTAAATCACCTTGAGAACAATTGCAACTAAAATGTTGACCATTTTTAAATTCTATTTGAATTCAGAAGATAGTGTATGCCTCTTCCCAAATATTATCATTTCAGCAGGAAGGCAAATGAGACATTTCAATATCAACCGAAAAAAGTAATTTCTGAGCCCAAACTATTAAACAGCAGCATGAAAAGTGAAATAGATAGTAGGACAGGTACACTTGGGGAAATTTTCATCATTAGCACCATGTGATTAACTCATTTAAATGAAGTTTTGCTTTTCTTATTTTTCAGTGTGTTCCATGTAGACCCAGGTAAGAAGGCAGGAAGAGATCTAAAGGTACCAATTCAAAGTGAAGAGAATCATAGGAAGACCGAGATGATCTCTGTGGGATTTGGAGCATACTTTTGAACAGCAAACGGTAGACAATCACATATCTACCTTTTCTTTTTGCCAAGACACATATGAACCAGCTAGACTTTCACGGGGAATATGCTTATACCTAGTATCTATACTTTTGCTAGAATTAATTAATCAATGAAATGGACTAACTTCTTCTCATGGTCAAGCTTATCAAGTTATTGATGACAGATTTATTTGCTGAGCTTTTTTCTCAAATACATTTTTATTGCTCTCTTACTTTTATGTTTTTATTGACTTGCTCTTCATTTGAGTTGCATTTCTTTTTAATTAATGAAGTGTAAAACCTGGCATTTATCCACCTTTTGAAAACATCTTGGTTCATATTTCTTCAACTTGTTACTTAAAAAAAAAAAAAAATCCAGGCCAGTCTATTTGTCGCAGGGTGTCCGGTGCAGCTCAGCACCAGTGTGCTGCGACCTTCCCGGAGGGAGAGCGTCCCGCAGGGAACGGCTCTTCCAGGGGTGCTGGCAGATCTCCCTGGGCGACAGGCGATCCCAGCAAGCGTAGCAGCTTCTCTGCTACAAGTGATTTCAGATCGCGTGATGCAGCTCCTTGTGAAATGGCCCAAGGCAGACACGGGGACGGAGAGACAGGAGCCCCGCATGGCAGTTCCGCAGAGGTCGCCTTTACTGTCCGAGCACCCTGCCGAGGGGAGGCCAGCGACCAGAGCTCCCTCCCGTCGGGGGCAGAAGCCGGGGTTTTTATGGGGAAGGCAGGGGGTGGGGTAGAAACCCGTTGGCCAACAGGGCACAGGCTATTACCATGAAGCAACAAGGTGTGTTGGGATCTCACCCTGACCCAGAGGAAGGTAGCTTACATCTGACTTATCCAGGGGAGTGCAAAAGGCTCCTGGTGTGAGGGCTCCCAGCCCTCCACATCTGTTCCTTCCTAACACGTCTTTATTTGCAAGTTCAATTTACATATTTTTTTGTTTAAAATGTCCTGAATTGTTTGTGCAAAAGAACTGCTATAGGAAAGGTGAAAAAATGAAGGCTGCTTTTCAATACCATTTTTGCTAATTGCACAGCACCTTAGTAGCACAAATCATATTCAAACTTTCAAAAGTTGTGCAGGTTTAGATGGATTTGCCCTCACAAATGCATTAACTCTAGCTTGTAATACTGTGTTTATTTCCTGGAGTCTTTTTGCTACTCGTCCTACTATGAGTAGGTGACATAAAGTCTAAGTATTAACACAAACATTGCAGAGGCAAGGATGGTGGCAGAACATTGAAATGACCTTTACATGTCATACAGGCTCACTCACCACTAACTGGTTCTGATGATGGAGAAGGTGGAAAAGTCTCTTTTATGTACATAAAACCAGATGCCTGAGCTTTTGCCTAGCATTGTACCAGCCTAAATTACTTTTTATTCAATTGCACCATGGTGCAACTCACCAGAGTAAATGTGGAAAAAAATACAGTTTTATGCCAAAATAAAACATGAGAAAGAAACAATAAAATGAGGACACACCATCACTAATACAGTCTACAACCCTGTTCTTCTGGACTTTAGAGTGTCCTACCTCATTTTTCAGTTGGATTAATTTTGCTTATCCCAAAGTGTCACATTAAACACAAGACAGGAATTTATAGGTTAAGTTTAAATTCACTGACAAATTCATCCCAATTATGGGCAAAATATTGAGCCAAATCTTAATCCCCTGTCTATGCAGCTGTTCTTTGCATTGCCCAGGGCACTGCTCCCAGAGAAAAGCATTTAGAGATCTTAAGCACATGTTGTACCATGCATAAGAAGGGTTTTGTCAGATGAGAAATATGAAGTGAAATGATGGCTTTCTCACCAGCATATTCTCCAGTTCTCTGTTGAGTTAAAAATGGAGTTCATGTTGCTCTGAATGAGCTTCTTCTCTCACCCTTCACTGACACATTTAATCAGATCCTATGTCTTGTACTCAATTTCCGTTGGCTCACATACTATTTCTCCTATAGTATTCTAGGATTTTCTACCTTTTTTGTAACCCAGTCACATTACCTTGCAAAATCTTCATTTTCTTCTGCTTAAAATCTTGCTCTCTGATGCTTTCAGATTTGACCCCACTCTTGCCAATCCTCTTCTTTCATTTGCAGAGGTATTTATAATAGTTTTGAAAAAATTAATTTCTTCAAGTAAAAAAGCCAGTGGTAGCTGTGCTACCATGGAAACTGACTCCTCATTCTTGGAAATTAATGAGATCCTTGGTCATTTGGCCCTGCAGGACACTGGTTTCACTAAAAAAATGATGCGACTTTATCTGTCTTCAAATACCAGTTGCCTGGTTCTCAACATATATTCATGTTCAGTGATTCAACTTAGCCTGACTTCAGATGACTAACCTCTGATTTACACTGGTGAGAGGAAAGGAAAGGAAAAATGTTAAACTATGCACACTTTGGCATAAATTAAGTGGTGGTTGTTGATGTAGAATTTGATGATGGGGTCAAATTGCACATAAAGGTCTTGCATGCATAAAGAAACAGCAGTGTCATGTAGTTTAACAGATTCAATCTTGTAACTCTTGACCAAATTACTTCCTCTAAAGACTTGGAATATTTTCCTTACTGCCATTTTTTTTACTGATGTTTTGCATCAGAGGTTGAGAGTAGGAAAAAACTATGTAAGAAATAATTTGCTTGGATGTTTATATCAACTCTAATTAAACAGAATAGTGTCCTCAACCTGTGAGAAATTCTGAGAAAAAAACCTAGAGATAGAATCCCTTTGAACTTTCAAATATTTTGATCAGGCTCTCGACTTCAGAACAGTCAACTGCTGAATTTGTAATGGGATAAGCCAATGTTTCATACTCAAAGTTTCTCAAACTTTTGTAAATTCATCTCTTCATTTTTACACAAATCTATACTTAATAATTTGAAGCCAGTACTATTTAATGCAATTCTAATACCAAGAAAAAGTGTCTGAATTAATACCAGTAGACAGGAGAGGGATGATCAGTTGAAGTAGTTTTTTCTTTTGTCAGAGACAAGGTTCAGTCCTAATTCAAATGTCAGCCATCTTTTCTATCCTGCGCAAACAAGTTTCAGTTCATTACCTAATTTTCTGTTTGAAAAATATGTCTGAATTATTATAATGGTCACATTCATGTTTTTCAGTGAGTTAATTTCTTCAAAAATATGAATAATTTGCAAACTATGGTTGTTTACAATTTGTTCACAAGGAAGTTTGAAGCTTCCCATAACCCTTTTATGTGAAAAGTATCGTAGATTCATAGCATCATTTAGGTTGGAAAAGACTCTTAAGATCATTGAGTCCAACCATTAACCTATGACAGCCAAGCCCACCCTTAACTGTGCCCCTCAGTGCAAAACCTACACGATTTTCAGTTACCTGCCGGGATGGTGATTCCCTGGGCAGCCTGTTCCTGCGCCTGATGTCAGAGACTGGAAAGACTAATCTGTCTCGAGACATCTTGGGGTGCTTGGAGTGTGTAGGGGGTGGGAGAGGCTTTGCTCTGGTGAGGTAGTGCCCTCCCTCTCATACCCCTCCACCCTGCAGTGCCTGTCAATCACGGCACACTGGAGGCAGACCCCCAGTGCTGCCTAACCCAGCCCTGAGTGGCCGAGTGACCAGAAGCGCCACCTGGGGGGAAGGCCCATGAAGGGCCAAGGCTTTAAGGAGGCTGACCATGAGGTAAGCATGTTGTTCTTCGACCCTACCTTCACCTTGGAGTTTTCTATCTGTTATATCACTGGAATCCAGGAGTTGGTAGCTCTATGTCTTTTTTTCTATATCTTTCTTGCCTTCCTCTTTTTTTTCCTTCCTTCTTCTTCTTCTATCTCTCTTTTCATGGAAAGTAGAATTGAATGGGTTTAAAGTGTGTTGTGTGGGCTAAGTCTCTACTGATATGTGTTCCATGTTGTGCTAAATCATTTGCCAAACTTCCTTAATTTTCAATTTTCTATAGTTTACAAGTAAACTTTTTTGTGACTTTTACCTCTTGAGAATATCTGGTTGATATTTCTCCTTTGCGTCTATCCAGAGCAAACAAACCTTGATTCAGCCTGTACATTAAGTGTTTGGGGTGTAACACTTGATAACTATTTTGGTGAAGAAATTTTTGCTAATATCCAATCTAAACCTCCCCTGGTGCAACTTGAGGCATTTCCACTCATCCCAGCCATTGTAACTTGGGAGAAAAGACTGACTCCCACCTCACTGCAACTTCAGGTAGTTGTAGAGAGCAATAAGGACTCCCTTGAGCCTGCTTTTTCCAGGTAAACAACTCCAGCTCCCTCAGCCATTCCTCATAAGACTTGTGCTCCAGACCTCTCACCAGCTTTGTTGCTGTTCTTCAGACACACAAATACATTGCTATCCTTTTCCTCATTCCTCCCTTTAAAGTCAGCAAGAATTCTTTTTTAATAGCATCTAACAGCATAACTTTATTTTTATGCTTGTCGTATTCATAAGAATACAGATTGCAAATACATCCTGAGTTTTTAGACAAAGTACTTTTATCACCTAAGGTTATGAATACTACATTTCAAAATTGCACTGATTTTGATAAAAAGCCAGTTATGACTTTTTCCCTTTCTCACACTAACTTTACAAATGCTAAAAAGCAAATCTGTTGTGTTTCTTCTCAAAAAGCTGGAGTGTTGAGATGAGTTGTCCTATAGGTCTGTTTGCACTCTAAAAGCACTTTGCACAATCCAGGTTCACAATAACGAGGTTTATTGAAGCACCAGAAGAGCACGTTCAGGATTATTGGTAATAAACACACTAAATACAGAGTGTTTATTATGTGTCACATCAGAAAATGTCTTAAGAGGTATTCTAATAGTGCTATGTATATATATACACACACACACACACATATATATTTATATATGACAATGAATGTTCTCAGGTGTGGTACAATGCAGTTGGAGGTGTCAAGCTCACCTAAGGGCATCCCTTCAGGAGAGGAGGAGAGACACAGTCCACTGACAGATCCCAAGCAGACAGATACTTTCCCCCTCCAGAGATGTTTTTCCACTCCAGAGGTGTTTTCCTCCTTCAGCCTTTTCTACACTGAAGCCTCCCTTTTGTATAATTTTGGCCAGTCCCAAGGGGATGGAACAATGACATGTTATAGTTGAGGTTTGGTGGCTTTGACCATACGGGCATTGCACAGCACGTGTTCTGCTTCATTTGCATCCCAAAGGCTGTGTAAATCAATATGAGGCTTAATGAGGGTCTCAGTTACTTTCAGTCAGGATTTGTAGTTGGCAAAAAGAGGTAGAATTAATGTTGTAGTCCTCCTCCACCTACTGAGGTTGTAGTAGAGGCTGTCTGACCTTCAGCAGAGGGTCTTTCTGAGCAGTTTTATCTCCTTAATTAATCAGTTTTATAACAAGGGTTGTTTTTTTGTGGTGAAGAGAGTGTGGCAATTGTCTGGTACAGGGGTGTGGTGTTTTTCTGTGCCTCTCTGAAATAACATCAGACCATTAGACCTCTGCTTCACTCCAGACATCATTCAGTTAGGCTTTGCTTGAGCAAGGTGCAAGATAAGCAAGAGGCTTAGCACTTGTTTTCCTTTTTCTCAACCAACTTCAACAATTTACCTTCTTAAAGCAATATTGTGCAATTCTGACCATTTACTACAGCCTCCCCTGCTTAGCCTGAGTGATTCTGTACCTCAGTCTCAAGTGAAGCAGATACAAGACAAATTGTTTTATGATGATAAAGGCACAGAACACTTTTGTCAGGCTCTGCAGCAGAAAGAAAAGTTCAGTATTTTCTCATGAGAATGTGAAATAAATTCCATTACATGGAATGCTTCCATTTATGTCATGTGCCTATATCAAAAATGTTAGGGGAAATATAGTATCCTCTTTGACTAGATATTCATGTTACCTCAATTCCCAGAAACAGCCTGTGGTGTTGTTAAAGCACTCCATCTGTTTACAAATTGCAACATTTTTAAAAACACAGATCTGGATACATCAGTTATTTATACAGATTGGTCAGCCCATCAGTACTGCCCTCCTTTTTCCTGCTATAATACATTCCAAGTTCAGACTCCTATTAATTGAAGATTTGCCTTCTGCATTTGGGTTGCAACTGAGACCCTCTCAGTCAGTGACTGTTCTGTTCTAGTTTTAAGTCAAAAACCCAATCTGAAGTGCAAAATACTAGACTTTTGTGACCTTCAAAACCTATCTGTGAGTTTCTGGATGAAGTTCAAGGTACTGACTTGACATTTACATCATGCATGGCATGTAGAATGTACCTTCTTAAAAATACCTGTCCAAGTTTCTGCATGTGGAAGTGTTTAACCTGGGGAAAGGAAAAGACTTTTTAGTGGCCCTCCGTTTTAAAATGTCTTTTAAAAAATTTATTTGTAGTTTAGAGTATCAATCTCTTAATATCTTAGATACTTCGCAAAACAGATTTTCATATTCTCTAAATTTTTTACTTTACTTACTTTAAAAATTGAATCTCAGTCTCTTCTGTGGAACAAGGGAGAATAATTACTGTTAGAAATTTTTTGACAGTGCTAAAAAGCCCTATTTCAACACTTCTGTCTTGTTCTGCTGTGTTAATTAGATATACCATCTGCTAATGATCTTCAGCTTGTATCATGATAACACTGAATTTTGAATTTTCATGCATTGGCATGTGCATTCACACCCTGTCTGGTACTCCAGCAATGTCTGCTCTGATCCCTGTTGTGTGTCACTGAAAGCTTTAGAGATCTTCCCTTAATTTCCTTCTACTTTATCATTACATATTAACAGGGGAAAAAACATAATATTTCATTTTAATACAAATTCTGCCAATAAGCAAAGAAATGTCAAAGTACTCCCTATTAACTCAATTAGTTACTACATTGTTCTTTTCAGGCCACAAGTGTTCATTTATTGTGGTTAATAGCAATGATATTTGGGGACTGAATAAAAGACCTTGATTTTGAACTTTGCTGCAGTAAAAAGGTTTGTGCGTGTGTGTGCAATGTTATGTTTGAGAGTCCTTTCTACAGCATGAAACACAGCAAACTGTTTTGATCAGAGTCCCTTAGGTTTCAGTCACAAGCCGTAGTACATATGATGCAAAGAAGACTCAATGCCTGTGACAAGCTCAATGTTCTGCACATAAATCTGGAGTGTTACTGTATATACTGAGGTGCAGAATCATAGGAAGAAGTTTATTTGTATACTTAATTTTATGAAAAGAATAAAAATTTTAAGGAGGTGTCAAAAAAAAAGCGTCTTTATCCAGAAGCTCTCTGAAATCTAGTATTTTTGACTTGGAGATGTAGGTTTGAGGTCTTAAAACACCTAAAGGATATTAAATGAGCATCCAACTGCCCATATCTAGGAAACAACATAATGGTCTCTTTGTCCTTCAGCTCTTTCATTACTCCTACAGCTCTTTTATAAATAAGGCTTATAAATAGTGCAATATCTTATTAAACTCCCTAAGCCACTGGGGGTATTTTTGCAGGTTTTTTTTGCAGGTTTTGGTTGGTTTTGGTTTTGGGTTTGTCCCCCCCTGTAACATATTTTCCTTCTGTGACCTCTGGGCTCTTTGGAAGAGAAATAAGAGGCCTCTTGTACAGAGGGCATATTAAAGCACAGATGGTTATATCTGATCAGATATCAGTTTAAAAAAAAATACATTGTCTAAGGACTCAGAAGAAGTCAGTAACAAGTTGTTATTGGACTTATCAGGTATAATTACCAGAATCAAAGTACTGTCAATACACTGCACCCTTGTTTTTTAAATGTAACTCATATTTTCTGGTTCCTCTGCTTTACTCAACTTGCTCTTTAGTGTGTTGCAGACACTTTCCAGGAGAAATTGCAATTCTCCTATTGTCACTAAGTTCCTGTATTGTTCCTTGGCCATTGTAAACCTAATTAGAACTTTCAGCAAATACTCACCTGATGTTTCTCATTAAGCAGCTTGGGAGTCATATATTCACAGGAACAGCATGTCCTGATGGAAAGGCTGACAGCACGGATTTCTGTAGATTTTTGTCTTCCATTTTAAATAATGAATTTAATGTAATCAATGTTGATTCTTTTTTATAAGTATCATCAACATTTAAAAAAAATGGTCTCGCCTAATCTCCAAACAGCATCTGTATCATAGTTGCAATTTAATAACAATGAAGTGTGATTGTAATGACACTTCCCAAATATATTTTTTTCTTCTAATGTGCCTTAATTTTTGTTTAAAACTCTCACTTACATAGAATATGGGGCATTTTACTGGATTCAGCTGAGGTAGAATTAATTTTCATCACAGTGGAGTGGCTGTTATGGGGCTGTGTTTTGGATTTGCGCTGAACACAGGGTTGATAATGTAGAGGTGTTTTTGTTATTGCTGAGCAGGGTTTACACAGAGCCAAGGCCTTTTCTGCTTTTTGTACTGCCATGATGGTGAGGGGTTGGGGTGCATGGAAGGACGGGAAGAGACACAGCTGGGACAGGTGAGCCCAACTGACCAAAGGGATACTCCAGACCATAGGACATCATGCTCAGGATATAAACTGGGGGAAAGAAGTAGGAGGTGGTGGGGGGGATATTTGGAGTGATGGCATTTGTCTTCCCAAGTGACCATTACATGTGAAGTACTCTGCTCTCATCGTGATGGCTGAACAACTGCCTGCCCAAGGGAAGCAGGTAATTAATTCCTTGTTTTTCTCTGTGTGCGTGGATTTGCTTTCCCTATCGAACTGTTTTTATCTTAAACCATCAGTTTTCTAGCTTTTACCTTTGCTATTCTCCCCCTGATCCCGTTGGTGCGGGAGTGAGTGAGTGGCTGTGTGTGACTTGGCTTCTGACTGGGACTAAACCATGACAGTAGCTTTTTTCAGCTACTTTGTTGAATGGAAATGAAGGCCTTATAACATTAGCTGTCCATCAAGGCTTGCTTTATTGGCTTTTCCTTCACTTAAAGCAAGTGAAGGAACAATTGTAAAAGCCACTTACATTTTATACGAGAAAATGGCATTGAAAACAAGACACAAGCATAAGAAAGATTAGCATCTTTCTTGAAGCTAAGGACTTTTTTTAAAGTCTATAATTTTGGTCAAATATAGATACTTACAAAAAAGTATGTATTCTGGGGCTGGTCTATCATCACATATTCCTGAAGTGTTAGTTTGTGACTTTCCCATGTTTCATCTTGTAGAACATAAATGAATTTATAATGGAAGTCTAAAGAAGTGCTTCTTCTTATTCCTTCACTATTTACTGACTTGATTGAAGCATGAGGCAGTCTTTAACTTTTTTAAAGTCACTTGCAAATACAAAATGGATTAGCTTATGAATTTTAGGAACCCTGAATAAGTAAAAACAGTATGTGCTGCACAGATGTTGTTTGACTTCATCACCAATGAAAAAATATGTCAGTGAGGTACTTCTTAGGCAATACTCAAAGACTCACACGTAATTTGATTAGCAGATTCCCCAAAAGGTCTGTGCAACTCAAATAATCAGTGGTTCAAGGCCACTGTGGAAAGTGAAATTATGTGGTTTTCACCTGTTAGGCTGATTATGTATTTATTCTAATAAGCTTAAAATGTTTAACTCCAAGTTGGTTTTGTAGCTGACTAGCAATGCAAGCCAGTGTTTTCTTTTTTTTCTCTCTCCTGGAATACATCAATTATGCAATGATTCTAAGAAAAAATATCTGTCATTGAAATGGAAAATGTAAAACATCAGCATAATTACTAACTTGATGAGTCGTTTGTATGGATACTGTCAAACGAGGAGTGTTACATGGCTTTGGTTATTGAGATCTGCAGCATATTGTGAAAGTTATCATTAGTCTCTCCAGCCAAATTTACCAAACTGACTTGGATGAATGGTCCATCTTAAGGATAGGGTCATGAGAAAACATTTCAGATACGTGGGGAAGCAGACTACTGCTACTACTGCTACTCTAGAATTTTAACTATGAAGTTGGTGTTGCATTTTTTAACCATGAGATTTGTTTTGCAGTGCACGTGTTAGGTTGCGTGCAAGATGAAAACCAGTTTGAAATTTAAAGCAAATTAATTTAATTAATCCAATAATTTTTCTTCATTGGATGTAATAGATTTTTCTTTCCACACAACTTCTGCAAGTCAAAAGAATTGATTTTCCATATTGTATAAATGCGTAAAAAACTACTGTAGATGAACATGACAACTTTGTTCTTTTAAAGTATAGAGGTGAATAGGCAAATGACAAATGGTTGACAATGTTTTCAAAAGTACATCTTGAGAAAGCTAATGAGAACAGGTGTAAGTAAACATAAACGAAGTGCCATTGAATCGTACTCTATGAATTACTTTTTCTAATTCAATTACCAGGTGAAGCTGGCTGAGCTGATCACTAGTTAAGATGGCAAACTGCTCCTTTTTAGGCTAAATTGAGCTACTGAAAATAATCGTATGGAAGAGAATGCAATTAAAAGAATCCTTACATTAAATGTGTTTTGAAGAGCTTTTCAAAAGTATTGACTCGCTTGCCTCTGTACAAACTCTTTTGGCAAGCACCACTGCAGAGGTCACCCTGCAGCACTGAGTACTAATGTCTTTATGTATAAGAAAACCAGTGTTGTGCAAGACAATTCACTAGGGAAAAAAAAGAATAAGAGTCCTTTCCTTGTTTGGATAACTGTTGAAATGCTTCCCTCAAATCCAGAGTGCATAATTGCTTGGCATTTCTGAATATACCTGCACACCTGATTCTCTTTTTGGATTGATGGTGTTGAGTGTATGGACAAACCCCAAGTATCTGTAGGGACAAAGTATGTTTGCAATATGCTGAAAAAGGGCTCTTGAATAGTTTCAGGCTTAATCTTTTTCCTTAAGCATTTTCTTATACATTGTGAAGAATGCAAAAGATCTGAAAAAGGGCAGGTTTCTAACCCATAAGGAAATCCAAATATGTTACATTCAGTCTTTCTAGCATTTTGTAGTGAGTATGTGGGCTCAGAATGAAAGTTTGCAAACTCTGTATATTTTTTGACCATGGAACTCCAAAGGCGTCATAATGCTAAGATGGGTGGACTGATTACTTGGAAAATAATGGGCCAGTTCTATAGATTTGCAGGCATATCATAATGTTAGCAAATGTTAGCATCTGCCAAGATGACAAAATCATATGAAAAATACTGTTACAAAAATTTCTGTGCTATTGGGAAATAAAAGCTCTATTCCTCAGTCCACCACAGAAAAAAATGACATTCAGTGAACAAAATTCTGTTTTCAGTACTTTCAAGTGAGAGAAAGAATAAGAAGAAACTCTGTTAATTTCTTGTAATTGCAAGAAGTTTATTGCATCCCCTGTTTAGTCCTAATGAATTTCTTTGTCTTCAAAGAAAAGATAATATGAAGGATAGAACAAATTAGAAATGAAGTTAAATGCACTGAAAACCTTTTCTGGTTCATAGGCTTGATTGAGACATTTAGGTAAAACCCAGAACAAAAGCCAATGAAAACAAATAGTCTAAAGAGCATTCTAACATGGCAATTCTTTCAGGAAAGTACATGGAACAAGTTGCCATTAGTATTGTGTTCTGAAAGAGAGGAAAGAAAACTGTGTTCCCATCTTCTGTCAAGACTGGCTGACATCTGGTGCATCAGGATAAAAAATTTTGAGTAGTTTCTTTGCTCTTCTGGATTTCTTTGGACAAGTGACGATCTCAACCACATCCTTTTCCCAACACAAGAACCTCATTGGGTATTATAAGCACTAACAGCTTGATATGCTCCATGTATTCTATATGGATCTCCAACCTTGATGTTTTCTCTGTGGGAATGGCTAGAAGGTCACAGATGAAGATGTGGAAGCAAAAACTCAGCTGTACAAGGGATTAGAAGAAAAGAGCAGAAAATAAATATTTAAGACTAGGTTATCACTGGCAGAAGTTAAGGCTGATATCTTGGTTTTGTTATGCTACAGTACAAAACTGAATTTTCTTGGGAAGGGTCTAAAATGTAGGTGCTGGTTAGCTAGAATATTTTACAACCGCATTTGATATTAATCAGATAGTCTTATCTCAATGCTCACCCTCTTTCCGCAAATTCTGATCTTTTAGAAAGTTTTATTTAGCAAATTTACCACTTAAATATTTGCATTTTTATTATGAAATATATGCTATTCTTGAGAAATTTGCCTCACTTATATATTAAAATAATAAATACCTTCTTAGCCACCTTGGTGAAATGAAACATTTTAATTTGACTTGAACATGCTTTCTTCAGTTTTAAGACAATGATTTCTTCTGTCATCAATGCATACATAATTTTCTAATTGCAATATAAATTTTATTTTTAAAAAAGGATTTTTTTTAATGTCTATTTTAAGACAGTAGGTAACCTCACATTTTGTGTGAAATAAGCCCATTCTGTTCCTTTCAACTGAAGTAAATATCAAGCATGTTTGTACTGGAGAAACATGAAAGGAGTAGTGTAGTTGGCCAAATCTGGAATTAACTAGGTGTGTTGATTAACTAGGCGTGCTCATACAGTACCACTCTGTAAGCAGAAACCTGTGTGTGGTACTTGAACTGACATTTATGATATGGCTTACTAGCACACTGATAAATAAACATAATTTAACATCTAGCATTTTGAAAATTGATTTCTTTATGTCTCTTGAGATGATCCTTTTGTTTCCAGGAATACTGATCCTCTACGAAGTGATTGCTTTAAACAAGGCCTTTCCCTTTCTAAGGGTGCTGCATTTCAGAATGGTGCTGTTGTGCTTTCATAATGCCACAAGGCATATGACTTAATTTTAATGCTCACATCTCATTGGGCTTGCCTTTGCCAGCAGAGATAAAAGGATTAGAAAATGACTTTAGTATTCATATGTAAAGATTTTAAAAAGATGTCCTGTAAGCATATGTGAAGTTCTCATTGTATGGGAATTAGTATATTGAATTTCATATATTTAATATATTTTTACTTTTTAATCTATCTAATGTATTTTATATAGACTTGTATTCCAAAGCCTGTTCACTTACATTAATTTCCCTGCATGAAGTTTATGAAGATCTTTTGTTTCACATATTCCACCTACACTCCTATATGTTAAGGGCAGTGTTATGGGTAAACATTTTTGGTTTTGTGTGAGTGTGAAACTAACTCTTCCTAGTCCCTTCAGCAGAATAAATCAGTGAGTTGAAAATCCTTGCATGCTCTATGGAAGTCTGAAATACTAAAGACAAAAATGGGCTTTTACTTATTTGGAAATTTTATTCAGCTTTTGAAAATGCAGTTTGGAGCTGCTCTAATGGTATTAAATTATTTGTTCTAGAACCTGGGCAGTTGTCATTGTACTAAGGTACCTAAAGCAGTCTTGCAAAGGCTTGTTAATCAACATTTCTCCATAACCTAGTGCTGAATGCTGACCCTGAGCTGCCACTAGGAGTTAGGATGTACTGTAGCATGAGATGTCCTTCCTTTAAAGCCACTTACTTTGTTTCTGCCTGGATAAAGACACATTAAAATAGCTAAAATATGGATTCTATGACAGAAGGGCTGGAAAATAATTAGAGGCTAATACATATTTGTGTATTTTAAAAGGCAGAGGGTTTTTACTTGATTATTCTGGAAGAAAAGACTCTAAGAACATGGCCCTACAAATATTACATAGAACCCAGGTGTATGCAACCAATCAGAGAGTGACACAGTATTTAGTATCCAAAGCAGGGCACGCAATGTTTAGGAAGAAGCTGTTGCTTTTTTCCCTACCATCTTAAAATACACTGTTATGGCATAACCACAGCCAACAACTAAGAACCACATAGATGCTCACTCACTGCCCCCAGCCACACAGTGGGATGGGGAGGAGAAACAGAAGAAACCCTAAAACCCATGGGCTGAGATAAGAGTAGGTTAAATTAAAATAAAATGTAATAATAACAGTGACAACAGTAATAATAACAATGGGGTGAAAAAAGAGACAACAGAAAGATGGAGAGACATAAAACCCAGGCAAGACAAGTGATGCACAACACAATTTCTCACCACGTACTGACTGATGCCCAGACCAGCACCAGTCAGCAGCTCCCAGCCAATTCCCCCCAGTTTATAAACTGGGCATGATGTTCCATGGTATGAAATATCCCTTTGGCCCGTTTGGGTCAGATGTCCTGGCCATGTTCCCTCCCAGCTTCTTGTGCAGCTGCAAAGCCCTTGGCTAAGGGTAAGCACTACTTAGCAATAACTAAAACATCAGTGTGGTATCAACATTTTTCTCATACTGAATCCAAACAACAGTACTAGGAAGAAAATTAACTTTCTCAGCTGAAACCAGGACATACACATTTGAGCCATGCCAGTTATAGAAGTGACAAAGCTGTTTGAAATGCCATAGATTTCACTTGCACACAAAGGATGTGTGCAAAAATGTAAAGTCTGGCACTAAGTTTACAATGTTTCCTGAAAGAGCTAATATAAATTCTAGTGAACAGACTGGAATGGCATAAGCTTTAGTCTTGCACACCTCTTTCAGATATAATCATCTTTACATTATACAAAATATTTTTGAAAGACAACATTATGTTTAAAAGAAAACATTGTATTCAGTCTCTTTGAGTAGTTTAGGTTGTCAGTCTAAAAAAAGTTAATCTCAGCCTAAAAAACAGTGAGGTGTTCTTTGAAAATTTATTTAGTCTTTTAGAAAATGTTGATTAGAGTTTCACATCTATTTTAGTAGGATACTTTTCCTGCTGTGTAGCTTTTCATATTAATCTTTCAGGTTTGGTAAGTAGAGGCAATGGTGTGCCATGTTGCAGAATTTTTCTCCCACCAGATTTCTGTGCATAAATACCAGTGTCACCTGTACTGCCATATTTAAACATTCAGATTCTGTGTATTAATTCTAGGAAATATTTTTTCATTGTGTGGGTCAGATCTGTCTTGTAAAGAGACCAAAATCAATAATCTTTTTTAGTTAGAATAGTGACTAATACATAAAGAATGTAGAGTAAGTTATTATGTTACGAACCTATACCTTTACAAAGACTTTTGTAGTAAAATCATTTATAATTGAAGACAGAGGCAAACAGAGCAAAGATAAATGTAATAGATTCATGAACTCAGAGAGGAAATAATTTGGGAAGGAGTGATTTTGGAGTAGATGGAGAATAGAAATTATTCATAAAATGATACTGGGCACACTAAGGAGTCATATGGTAGTTTGTGATCCTGACAGACCTGACTGAACTATAGAATGTGACAATCATTAAGAAATACTGAAAATGCAGATTTCAAGAGGCATTTATTATTGTATATACATTATTTTCACATACTGATCAGAGGAGAGCAAACAAAAAATATACAAGCAAATAAATGCAATATTTTCCATTTTCGATATGCTTTCACAAAATAAATTCATAACTTACTTACCCTTGAACTAGCCTAGAATCTGTTATGTTTTTCTCCTAAAGCTATGACATGATGCCTACTCTAAAACTATATGATTGTTATCTAGCGAATTCACCCCATTGCCAGAGTAATTTATCTATGGTTTTTAAATCCTTCATGTTGAAACCTTCCTTCAAAAACCCTAGCTTCAGATACTGACATTAAAAGCAGTGTGGAAAAAACTCAGTTTATAACTTCATATACCATGCTAACCTTCATTCTAGACAGGGAGCATGAGAAGATCTAGAAACCAAGATCTTCACCTGTATAAATGAGTATATTTAATTTGGAGTAGACTGTATAAGATAAATAGATAATCTTAGCAGAACTATTGGAGAGAGAATTTCCTGAACAGCTTGAAAACTGCTTCAATGTAATAAAGCAGGGAACGGAGGCTGAATGCAATATTTGTAGAAGGCAGAGGAACAGAGGAGGTTTTCAACCATCTAAGCAAATGATCAAAGTGGAAAGGCAAAAATATAAAGACAAAGCACAGCATTCTAGAACTAAGACAGTGGCAGTTCCTTCTGCTTAGGTGTTCAAAGGTTCCTTATAAGGTGCTCAAATTGATCTGGAGACATACCGTGGTTTTGGTCTCAGTTTTAGTGAAAATCTTGTAAATTTTATTCATCACTTTGTTTTACATCAGTTTTAGAATTATATATGGTCCAAAATAATTTTTGCCACTTCTGAAAATTTCAGCAGAGACTGAGCTTGTTGAATTTCTTTTTGAACTGAAGTGTGGACTTTGAGGCTGTGACCTCTAATTTGCTTGTGTGCATGGAGAGGGTTTGCCTCATACATGTTTTTGCCACCTCTTTGTGGTGTGGAATTCTGTGAGACTCTGTGAGCAGCACATGCGTGTTAACAATGCATGTAGCATTAAGGTTTATGCAGGGTGTAGAGCTTAATGAAAATGATCAGGACTTCTACAGTTTGGTAGAAGTAAGCTGGTCACAACATGTAAGAAGTATAAGAGGCAACAGTGCCTGATGTGACATTCCTAGTGGAGATATGCAGTTGTCTCTGCCCGCTGTCTTCATCCAGATGAATTCATTTTGGTTCAACAACTTTACTCCTCCTATTTCAGATATTGAATTTGGCAGTATTTAACTTTGATCTATTCACTATTTAGCATCACTTTGCTGGGTGCCTTACAACAAAGAATAAGTCAAGTGTCATTATTAATGCTTTTCAATTCAGAAAAAAAGTGTCCTAAGTCACTCGTATTCATCATCTGAAACTAAATGTTGTATTAAAGTAAGACATTCCTTGAGTAGTAAAGAAGCCTTGACTGATGCTGGAGTCACAATGTTGATGTGGCTCATCTTTTCATTTGGGGAACTACTATAGTATTACAGTAATAATGCTTATTTTTGTACTTAGCAGTGAAGATGATAAACATTGAAAAGGCAAAAGTAAATATTTGTGTCCTTGGCAAATTCATACCACATCCTGTCATAGCTAAACATTCTTCACCAATATGTTACCCAAATCTCTTAACTGCTGCATCATTGAAATTCGAGAGTATCTTGAACAGCGTATGTCCATGCCATATATGTATAAAGTCTTCTGCAGGAAAAGAAAACTATTTTCCTGTAAAATTGTGGCACTCCTAATTTGAAAGATAACTGACCTTTAACAACAGTTAATTTGAAACTGGGCATGGAGAATTTGATAGACCAGTGGAAGAAAGGTTAGGAATGTTAAACATCTGAGAGGTAGGATAGGGACATGTTCTTATGTAGGAGGTACTTGGTGTAGGATTTATTTTGAATCAAACTGCAATTTTGGTTTGTGGATTAGTTGCATTGCCAGAATCATAAATAACTGCTTACTTCACAGTTGTTTGCATGATTTTAAGATTCAGGCCTGCTTTCTCTTAGAATAAATATATGAATTTTTAAAATCAAAAGATAGAGTATTACATTCATGCATGGGATAATTCTAAAAAACCTTTTTTTTTCCCATTGGCATCTACATATTTAGAAAGTCATCTAATTCCGCACAAGGAATCAGGTCTTTAGGCTTTTGTTTTTCCATCATGAATGACCTGAGCAGTTTCATTTTAAATTACCAGACATTTAAATTATCAAGGAGTATGGATATCCACAAAGGCACTGTGTATAAGAAAAAAAAAATTTCAATCTCAAAACATCTCTAGGATAATTTCCCCCAAATTTCCTTAAAGATTACCTTCAATATAATTGTCATGATGCATCATTTCAAGAGAAGCAGCATCATTTATTGTACCCGTGAGCTTTTCTGGGCAGGGCTGTTTTTAACATTTTACCCTGGTTCTAGGCTTTGAAAACTATTGGTGGAGTATACATTAAAAGCTTTTGGAGACAGTAAAACAATACTTCTATATTCACAGAAAAATAATTGATTCTAAAAGTCATGTTTCAATTCTGGCCTAATCATCACATTTAGTGACATAAATCTGCAGTTTAACTTTCTCATGTTGAAAAAGAACTTGCAAAGTGTCTTTTCTTTGTTCTATTGCTGTCCATAGTGGCTCATACCCTTATTTTGTTTCGCCTTTAACCACAAGGTAGGTTTCAAAGTTATTGATAAACTGGGTGAGAATGCAGTGTTTATCACCATCATGTATTTAAGGAAAAGCATGCACCTTCTATAGTTTATAAAAAAATGCTTATAGTATGACATGGCAGTGTCATAAATATGCATTAAACTCCAAATCTAAGCTGGATGTAAATTAGGCCTGTTAAACAGAAAATTAGGATTTAGTAAATTTGTCCCTTGTACAGCTTCACTAACTAGGTGATTCTGGTCTTCTCTTTGCTGGTTTCCAATTAAAATGTTGTTATGTCAGAAGGCCACTATTAAAAGACAACTACAGTCTCATTAATTATGGATGCTGTGTTAGGGTTCACGTTATGCATCTGCTACCGTTTAAAGAAAAGTGCAACATAAACAGTTCGATTCGTTTGGTTCAGTTCTTGTACAAATCAGAAAATTTATTCCCCGGACTCCTACTTTACTGCACGCAATGTTGCCACATTAATTTAGAGACCCTCGGGTTATTCAGGACAAATGAGGGACGAGGTTAAAGACAGTAGACTTTAAGATTTAGACTATCTGTTTTCTGCAAGCACTGGAGAGCCACACAGACTTGTTCAATAAAGAGGAGAAATTCAGTTCTAGCGTACTCTCACACATTCTGGGTGAGTTGTGGGTTTGGGTTTGGTTGCTTTTTTTTTGGTTTTTTTGAGCATCATAGGAAAAAAATTTTCTGGAGAGCACCAGCCTTGCTGTGATGTTCAGGATGGTAAAATGACACTATCTCTGGATCCTGGTGCCTGTGTGTACGTGTGAAATGTACAGCTGTACTTTTGATTTCCCAGCAGGAAGTTGCATTCTCTCATGGAAACGTCATCAGATGTTCAAGATGTGCGAGCTAGCTGTGCTTGACAGTAGATTCTTTTTCTTTCTTTTTTTGATGTGTTATAGTCGTAGAGGAATCTCTATGGTGACAGTTGGTGCAAGTTACATTAGAGGAGAAAACCTTCAGCTGGAAGCACTTTCAGAGATATTTTTTAACTATTGAGTTAGAGCAGAATGAACATAGAAAATTTATTGAAAGGTGAGGCTATGTTACAAAACAAAAAAAATAGATAAAATATGCTGGTTAGATGAAAGAAGGGTAATTTCAAAGAAATTTTTCTGTATCTTTGAATATCAGCCCCCAAAGTCCGTCTTTGTAAATTACACACTGAATTACAATGAAGGCAATGGAAGCCTTCACTTTGTCAGAGAGAGATGATCATTCCTCCGACCTCATTGTGTCTCTGGGAGAATCATAACAACGTTTAGCATTTGCAAGCAACTCCCCAAGGATACACCATTTCTCTGTCAATATTTGTTGGCCTATTTGTTGATGGTAGACCTCAGGTGCATTTATGTTTCAGTGACTGCAGGTTTGCCCCAGAAAACTCTGAACTAGTTTGGTTATTGCTAAATGCAGTGTTTCCCTGTAGCTCTGGGCAACCTCATAGCCAGGATTTGTACCCATGTTTTGGGGCAGATTTTTTTGTGTTCTGTGCTGAACAGTGTGCACCACAGCTAGGTGAGGTACATCTACATGAACTGAAGGCATTACAATGGAGGCATGCTCTAAAACATGATGGCTTGCCCAAGTGAAACCTAAAGCTGCAGGCTGCATCAGATCTTGGATACAGGAACAGTATATATCATCTTCCAGGTCTAGAAAATAATTGATAAGCAAATACTGGTATCCACTCTTTAAAATGAGATAATGTCCTCATATGAGGATTTATCCCTTTCTAATTGAGGATAATTTTATCCTAGAAACAGCAATCAGTTCACCTGGTTTTGAGTTCCCAGTGCAGTACTTGTTTCTTCTGTATCAGTGCCCTCCAGGGTAGCCTGCTTTATCTTTTGTTCCTAGTAATTTATCTTAGTCAGTGAGGAAAATGTGATTTAGTAAGAAAACTGAAGGCCTGTATTCCTGGTCTTCTTATCTGCTGTAAAACTTCCTTACCTGTCAGAAGTGTGTCCTATGGTCCTTTGCCTAGAGGTTGATAGGGTATGTTTCTGTTTAGCAGGAGATACACCACGAGAAGGTACCATGTACTTTCCTTTTTATTCAGCTTTATCACATATATTCATTTTCAGTCTGCAAGCATAATCCAATCACAAATAGTTTTAGCTCCCTTGGCTGTGTATATCAGTACAGTCCCACAAAACTTAAATACAGAAATAAACTGACTTGCTGCTTGCCTTTCCAATAAGAACTTGGTAGATTTTCACCCATATATAGCTTCCCAGTTTTAGAAGTTTGGGGTTTTTTTGTTTAAAAGCCGTTGTAACTGATTTTCCACTGAGACCAAGTCATACACATAATTACATTCCAAGTGTTAAGTCGTTGTTCAGGCGCTTTCTGGAAACAGCTAAAAACTTTACATTCTCAATGGACATAGGGAATAAAAGGGAACTGTACATAACACAGATTTGGTTCCACAGTGCTGAAAATGTTTTTTAAATGTTTGTTGGACAAGCATACCACAAAAAATAGTTGACAGACTTGCTGAAATTTTTATAGTGTCTAAGTACTAAAAATTGTTTAACCCATTACAAGACTAAAATGTTTGGATTGTGCTGTGGAGTATTTGCTGCAATTTCTCCTGTAACATGATGAAACTCAGAATTTCCTATCTTTTTGATTGCACACAATGTTTTCCAAGATGGTAGTAACTGTGCTTCTATTCAAAATGACAAATGTGCAAAACTTTTATTCCCTGGAAATGTAAACCTGACTTAAAGTTTGGGATAGCTATAATTCTCTGCATATTTACATGTTCTTCAGTTTATATGAGTATGTTGATAAATTAGGCAAGGAGGGCAGTGTAGCAGCAAGTTTTTCTGGGTAGAAAGGCAGGGAAGAAAATTTAGTATTGGGATTGTGAAAGAAAAAGAATTAGCATAAGAAAGATAATTTACTGTATAATGTAAGAATTTGCCGTATAAAGACGTAAACAATACAGTGTCCTGGTAACTAGCTATGAAATCAAATAAGAGGGTGTTTTCCAAACTACAGCATGATTGTGGTTTGTTCTTAGAGCTGGTCTAAAGCTCGCATGTGCTAATATGACATTACATACTCATCGATGTATTTTTGCTTCAACTTATGGATGTTTAGAAGTAATACTACCATAAGAAACTATGATATGCAGAACAAGCCAGAGTTTTGTCCTAAATATTGCATATCTTACAAAAGTACATCAATATATTACACAATATTTTTAATGCAAACACTATCTTGGTGCTTGGTATTTATAAAATCCAATGTTAATTTAATTTGGGTACTCTTATTTGCTTTATGTAGTTTTCACTGGATGTTTTAGAGTAGAGTTTGGATACTAATCCATTTACTAACATGTATGCAGGCCATTCTATTCCTGAGAAGCAAGAGTTAGCATTGGGTGAGCAGCAGACCAGCAAGAATTTGGGTATTAACAGGACAATCCAAAGGATCTCTGCAAGTTCATTTTTCCACTTAGATTAACAGGATGTGTCTGTAAAGCTAGTCAATCCTTGTCTAGGAATTATTTTCCCCCACATACCACCAAGTCTTCCTGCCATTAGACAACTTCCATTTGGGCTCAATTCCCAGATTATAACTGGGATGTGATGCCCCTCCTCTATTCTTTTTCTGACAGCAAGCAGACATTAAGTACAAAAGGAAGTATTTATTTCAAATATCAGTGATAAAACTCTGAAAAAGTTAAAAAAAGTAAAAGCATAAACTTCCCACCTATAAATAGGAAACAATATTGTGATACACAAAGCAATATAAAGAAATTATACTTGGAAATATATAGATAAAATCAAAAAAGATTTAAACTAAAATTATGTGAAAATTTAACTTTCTCCATAAACTTTGTAGAAGTATATTTTGTGAAGAAAAAATTTAGAGGGAAAACTTACAAAGAAGAAAAAAGAAATCACTATTTTCCTTTCTGGTAGTTGAAAATTTTACTTCTTTATATTGAGGGAAAAAAAATCAAATTTTATTGTTTCAAAAAGCTTCCAAAATTTACATTTCTTAAGTGTCTGAAATTACATTTGGTTTGATATGTGAGGGTTTTAAGAAGTGCTGTAGGGAAAAAAACCTCCTAGTTACTGAAAAACAACAGTTTACACAGCAGCTGTCACTTCACATGGTACACAGGCCCCACTTTCACAGCATAATGACATGTGATAATAACCATGCAAGCTAGTAAATCTCAGAAGCTTTTTGACATAAACTTCTCAGGCTGCTGTTTTCTGAAGAGGAAGATAAAGTTCCACTTGACCTTTCAATGTCTTACTCAATACTGCCCTTGAACGTTTCCAAGGATTGCATTCTTTCATTATAGGATATGATAGCAAACATGAAAGGAAATACTTCAACATATATGTATGTTAAGATACACAGAGCTTATTCAAACATATATTTTAAGGTTTGCTTTTCTATCACTCTTGACTGAAAACTGAAAAGCAGCAGATTGAAATCTAGATTAGTTAGACAGAGAGGTATGAGCAAGACTAATGGCTTACAATAGACAGAGAATATTAAAAAGTAGCTTTTAATTTTTAATTAATTAAGGAGAATTCTGCTCCTCATATATGTATTCGTAATGATCAGTAAACTCCTTCTATATGCAATAAACCAAAGGTTGCATGTTCTCGAGGAGGAACACGGAGGTAGTTCAGAGTTGGAAATCAAAATAAAGGAAAATAATGGCATAATTGCATCATGAAGGTTGCTTAACCTTTGAACACGTACTAGGGTAGACAGGCATGATTTGTCATTACTTGATTAGTTCTGAGAGCTGTAAATTGCATACCTATAAATGGTAATATGATACCGCCCTTTTATACAAATAATTGATTAAAAACACGTGGGGCTCCTATCCAGGAACACATATTGTGTTCTTGCAGTACTCAGCAGGGAATGGTGGTAGATTTCCTTACCAAGGAAACAAACAAATAAAAATCATATATGAAAGAGACACAGGGCTCTTTCACTGCATTTAATCTTCACCATAGGGACAATAAAATGCTTTGAAAGATATAACTGCGTCACATAAAAAAGAAAGGAATAGATTTTTAAAATTCAACAAAATAAAGACCATAAGAAAGCACACAGAGAGGTAACTTGTACAGATTCTGATGATGGGATGCAACTGAAAACCAGTGCCAAGTGAGTGAAATTCACTGGTTTGAAAAAAAAAAAAGAGGATACAAAACTAAATATAAATCAGCCTTTGGCAAAATAAGTTCAAAGCTAAGAGTAAAAAGAGAGAACTTAGTGGAGAAGAGAAAAGTGATAAACTGGGAAAAAACCAATTCAACAGAATAAAACAAGATACCTTTCTATTTAGAAGGCTTCCGTTTCTCTGTCACCTTTGACTTCTATTTCTTTATCATACCTTTTTTCTCTTTTTATCAGCTTGAATAGCTGAAATCTACCAAGTTCCCACCCCTCCATCAATGTTTCAAATCACTGGCAATTATATTTTGTTCAAATGTGAACCAGAACAGAATCCTTCCACCTCTCTTGGAGAAAGTTGAGAGAAGCAGAAAGCTCGGGTATTTCATCCGTCTTTATAGGCCTTGCTTAGTCCTCCAACAACATAAGGCTGACCTCATAGAATCTTAGAGTGTTTTAGGTTGGATGGAACATTTTAAAAGCCTCTACTCCAAATCCCCTGCAAGGGTTAGGGACAACTTCAACTAGATCCTATTGCTCAGAGCTCTGTCCTACCTGTTCTCGAATGTTTACAGCTCCTGCCTCTCTCTGAAACATGTTCCAGTGTTTCACCACCCTCACTGGGGTGCTGCCTTCTCTTTTACTGTTAAGTGCCCTTGGGCTTGTACCTTGTAGGACAAAGGTGCCGGGATTACTCTGTTAAAACTAGCTCCAAAAGGAAATGTGAGCTCTGAGTGTTGCAACTTGGTGTTTAAATTGTGTCTTAAACTTTAAATAAAGAGCTTGGAAAACTTCATCCAGCTGCTGAATTCTAAGGCCTTTAAATCCATACTTAACCTTACTGGAGGCATTCACACTTCTGCTTCTTAACATGTGTGGAATAGCGATATACGAGCCCAACCTGGTCCACGTCTTCTGCTGGGTTGGCTGCAGACAGCATCCAAATGCCCATCCAGCCTCTTCCTCACTCCCTTTTTCTAGAAGATGGAGAGAAAAACAGAACTGTCTTGGAGTGATTTGTGACTGGTCTACTCCATTATCCTCTGCTTTATGCTCAGAAAACAAGTAAGTGCTGTACCCTGAAGGCCCAGGACCGGATGTATGCAGCGCTGGGGTGAGGGACCGGGGCTTTTTGGCACGGTGGGTTTGAAGCCTCACAGCTCGGGCTCCCCGCGGCTGGGTGCAGCGTGGTGCTTGCTCGGTTGGCGTGGTTCCTGGGCCAGGCAAAATCCCCTTTTCTCTTTCTTAGCTCAGCAAAGCTGCAGCAGGGACCTTCGGATTGTTCCGAGACGAACAGAGCAGCAGTTGGTCCGGAGCAGGAGACAGCGCCGCGGTAGGAGCGGGGCCGCCCCTGCTTCGGCCCGCCGGGCCCCTGCGAGCCGAGCCGAGCCGAGCCGAGCCGGCAGGAAAACATCGAGCCCAGGTGTTCTGCCCGCTGTGACCGGCGTGCTGCACCCGGCCGGGGAGAGGATCAGCACCGGGCACCCACCAGACCTTCGTCTGCGGCCTTGTCAGAGCTCTGGTACTTGGGGGGGTGGGGAAATCCGGTGCCATTTTGTACCACATGTCGGAAGGGTATTCTCTGGCATTTTGTTCTGTGTTGAGTTTTGTTAGTTTAATATCAGCAGTTGTTACCCTTTTTTCTCCTTGCCTCTGTTTGTTAATAAGTTGTTGAGTTTTTTTTACTTTCCTCTACTGTTACTCTTTTTGTATTTGCAGAAAAGGTTTGTTGGGATCCCCTTAGAGGAGAGGACTCATCTCTGGAGGGTTCTTTCTTAAATTGTCTCTAAAACTGACACAAGAACACAGGTGAAAAGTGTCATGGACCAAGAGAATGACACATAAATAAGAATAGTAAATGCTGCATGTGCAAACAAAACAAAAATTAATCCACCACTTCTCATCAGTGGCCAGATGTCCAGCCATGCCATGGAAAGCTGTGCCTCAAGCCATGCAACTATTGTTTGGGGGGATAGATGCTGTACTTTTGAATGTTGTGCCTTTCTCCTCCTTTTCCTCAGATTTTACTGGTGAGCACAATGTCAAATGTGAAATATATTTGTAGTCACTGGGGGTTGACTGTGTTCCCTCACAGCCTCCTGTCCACCCCCAGCCTGTTGACTTTTGTGGGCAAGCGGGGAGAAAAAGATTTGACTATTTGAGAGCTCTTTTCAGGAACAGGCAAAACAGTGCTGTGTTACCAACACTGTTTTAGCCACAAATACAAAACACAACATTATATGCACTACTCTGAAGAAAGTTAATTTCTTTACTTTATTTCAGCCAGACCTGGTACAGAGGCTGGAAACTGTGACCCACAGTAACTCACTCCACACACGAAGTTCTGCTTTGTCTTACAGTCTTTTAGGTATGGCTAATAATGGTGATGAGGTATAGCATTTAACACATCCTGCTTAATCATGAGGAAGAATCTAATGTTTTAAAAGCATGAAATAAAATAGAACAGCTTCAAATTAATGCTCTAATTACCCAGTGCAATTGGAATGGTGTAGGACAATTTCTTAAATATGCTCTCTGCTTTGGTCCAGTTGTTTAGACTGCCAAGCTTCTTCTCTGTCTGGTGCACAATACCCTACAGCCTGACACTTTTATGAGGATGTATGATCTTTATTAAGCAGGAGAGGAGGGAACTGAACCTGTGTCTTGTGCTTTGTGCGTATACTGGAAGGTACAGATCTGGCTTGTGTGTGAAACAGGTATTGAATTGACAATGAAGAATAAAAATAAAAAATATAGGACATTAATTTTTAACCAGGGAAAACCCCCTAAAACTGTGTATAAAAATGCACAATATTTGGAAGCTCTATTCTTCATCTTAGTTTTTGGCTCTTTAGGTTTATACAGTATATTTTGTTGAGGTTCAGATGAAAGGAGAATTTTTTTTTTTTTAGTATTTGTTATAATCCAGGTTTTCATTCTATCATCCTCAACTGAAAAGAAAACCCACCCAAAACCAGCAGCCTCCCCATTTATTTTACATGATTAAAGACTTAAAATTATCATCTTTAAAGTGCTTTCCCTTCAGGTGTTTTGGCTGTTTTCTAAGCCAAATTGACAGCTTCATTCAGGTTTGAAAAAAGAATTATGAGAATCAACTGATTTAAAATAATGTCTAAAGATTAGAAGATAAAGGAACATTATTCACATAATGCTGCATGAAAGTGGAAGTGAAAGCTCTTTATATTTGGTTGTCTCCTATTCTTAACATCAGGATACTGATGATTAACCTAGTCATTAAAATGTAAATGATAAACTGGATAAGTTCTGTTTATATTTCAACAAGTAAGGATTTTTGTAGAGGAATGAAATGTAAAAGATGGAAAGTGAAAATTAGATGTAAACATTTTTATTAGAGCAGTTATTTTATAAAAATAGAAATTAAAATCGTAGAAATTTTGAATTCATTAAGAAGACATTAAATTCTGAAAAGAAAAAAATGGACAAAATGTGCTTTTAAAGTAATTTGACTGCTTATACTAATATGTATATGATCCTCACTATTGGCAAAACATTTTGATTGAAATAAAGCAGTATTATACTAAATAATGTCTCCATCTTTTGAAACCTGTAAGAATTATCATAGGTTATGCAAATTATTTTCTGACTGATCCTAATAAATTGTGGTGGGTTTAGATTTCTCGGTGAATTTCTTCCTGTCTGTCACCAGGGAGATGCTGGGAGGAGAAGGGTGCAGTTCTCCTGGTTGAATAGTCCGTGATTAAGATACAAAGGGAAGCGGCTGATGACCCTGGCATACCACTGAAATGGCTTTGAAGAACAAAGCGGATGGGGAAAGGTGGGGGGTTTTGGGAGTTTCCTTAGCTGGGAAGGACACACTCTTGTCCCAGCTCGGAGCAGAGCCAGTAGTGTGGTTTTTGGCAGCGGGATCTCTCCTACCCAGCTGCCCTGTACTGCAGTGGAGTCTTCCCTGCTGCTGGCTGGATACCTGCACCATCCATTACTGCATCAGACCCTCTGCAGCTGTGTGGGTACTTCAGGGGAAGCCGGGCTACCCCTGCACCTTCTCTCTTTTCCTCTGAAGAGGGAGAGAGCCAGCTGCCTGTTGCCTCGGCTGAGACCCTGGCTTGCTGCCACCGCCAGAGGACCGCACCGGACACGTGAAAAACCTGGGAAAACCAAGACCTCTTCCCCCGCCACCTCCTCCCTGCCTCTCCTTCCGGGACTGCCATTGCCCTGAGAGGCTCCCGAGCTGTGCCACAGCGCCCCCTGCTGCTGCGGGGGACTCAGCACAGCAGCTCTGCCCTGCCTGCCTCACCAGCGCCCCCTGCAGTCGTAACAGAGGTACTGCAGCCGCCCTGCCTCACCTGAATCACCAGCGCCCCCTGCAGTCGTAACAGAGGTACTGCAGCCACCCTGCCTCACCGGAATCACCAGTGCCCCCTGCTGGGCTTCCTTGTGGGCTACACCACAGGGGAAACCGCATGATGGGTGGGAAATGTCTGTCATTGGTTTCTGTTGCTGATGTTTGTTCTGTTGGGTTACTTATATACATCTAGTAAAGAACTGTTATTCCTTTTCCCACATTTGTGCTCATAAGCCTTGTAATTGTCAAAGTTACAGTAATTTGGGTGAAGTGGTAATTTCCTCCATCTCAGGAAGGTTCCCTCCTTCCTTGGCAGATATCTGTCTTTCAAACCGAAACATACGTTTAGGATTCATAAGCCACTTTTCAGAAAAAGAAACTTTTGAATTGCATATGCACACAACATATGTAGAAATCCGAATACATTGAATAAACAATTCGTTTTGAGCAAATAGGATGTTTTCATCCTGATAGATGGAAGTACGAATATTTGATCATGGAGGAAAAAGAAATAGATCAGCCAGTTTCTTATTTATTTTATGCTGTACTTCTTGCAACAATAGTAATTGTTACAAAAATATGTATACAATTATGACACTCTGCTTGTCAGAATTACATAAGTGCATAGTTATATTCAAATTTGTATGCTTATTTGCTGTATTTGCACAGAGTGCTGTGAAAACTTTGCATGCACAATACACATGCAGGTGTATTTACCATTCTGAAAATCTATTCTTAGCTGCCATTGTACAAAATAAGATTGATAGGATGCAAAAATATGAGAAGATATACAATCTGCAATGACAAAATTAGATTCATGTCTGGTTGTGGCAGCTGCTAGTCACTGTGTTTAAATGCTGAGGTTAATTCCTTTTTTTCTTGAGGCAACGTGCATTGTATGCTATTTGAAGAAAGATTTCAATATTGTATTTATTTGTTGTTTGTCAACATAACAATGTTTATGGTATACATTCTTTTTAATGTGAATTTCAGTAGCTTGGAAGTGGTAATTATGACTAGTCCTTGATGAAGTATGGTAGTGCTGAAAGCAAATAGCTCTCTCTCCTCTGACCTCCCTTCCTGTAAATTCTGTCACCAATAAGTTGTGGTGGAATTAGTTGTGCTTGCAAGGCTCTAGATAACTTTAGGGGGAATTACAGGATACTGTGATCTGAGTCACTGTTTTCTTAAAACCTTATTGTGACCTCTTCCTTATGGTAAAGTGCCACCCCTCACCCAGCAGTTCTGTCTCGATTGTACAGCTGGACTGAGTGCAGCCTTTAGAGCAGTCATGTTAGGAATACTCTGACTCCTTCATCCCCCTCCTCAGGCCACTCTCTGGGAATACATAACAAACCCTGTAACCTCTGTATTTACCAGATCGGTTTAAATATGTTCTCCTTACTGCTAGTTTAATTTCCAGGGATCAAGAGCTTTAGTTCAGGCACAGATTTCAGGCAGCAGCAAATCTTGTCACTGGTGTTTCAGCAGGGTAGGATAAGAATAAAAACTGCTTTAGTCACAGCAGCATTTCAGGCAAAATGGGGACAGGATAAAATCAAATCTGCTGTCTTCTGTAAACTTGCTGTAAAGCAGATAATTTTTTGTATAAATATATGGGATGGACAGAAAGCTAAGAGAAAAAATAAAACCACTATATTTTTATTTGGAATTCCATTTGTGGTAACTTCTCATAATATTATGATTAGAATAATGACATGGCTAAATGTAATGGCATAATACTAAGAGCTAGCACAATCCATCTTAACAGTTTGAAGACACTGCTGTAATGTCTCATGTCAAAAAAGCACTGAAGTGTATCAGTGAGCAGCTAATCCTGGCTCAGCCTGACAAACTTCAGAGTATTATGGCAGGAAATATGAAGGAGACGCCAGTGGTTACCAGAGTTTAACAAGCAGTAAGCCTTTTTTTCCCCTTCTATATTTAATACTTAATAATAAAAAACCATAACGGTGGAAAGAGCAGAGAAAATTAGGAAAGAGTAGTTGTTATTGGTTGTACAACATTTGGGAGCTGAGAATCTATATGCATTGTTTTGTATGACATGCTAAAGCGTTTGCTTTCAGAAAAATATGTTAATGTGATATAATATGTGATATAATTCTCACCCTACATTTTCCATCTTTATGTGCAATTTCCCTTTGTTTTCTCTCATTTGCGTTTGTTATATTGTGCCATAAGCAAGGCAAAAGTAAAGGGACGTATAAGCTTACAATTTTTATGTAAAACATCTGGGTGTATCTAAGCACTGGACCAGGCTGCTCAGGGAAGTGCTTCAGCCACCACATCTAGAGGAATTTAAAAGATGCCTAGATGTAGCATCTAGGGACATGGTTTAGTGGTGAACTTGGCAGTGCTAGGTTACCAGTAGGACTTGAGCTTAAAGGTCTATGATTCTGATCCTGAATTTTCCAACTTATTATCTGAAGTCTGTGTTATATTTTTTGCAGAAACGTGATTCTTTACTAAGATTTTTCTCCTTTTACTTAGCCATAACATCACCTAAGATCCTACTGGTACATCCATGCCAACATAATGGATTTCTGTGTCTGGAAATATGACCTGGTGCTTTTCCAGTTTCATTCTTTGTAGAGAAGCAAGCAATTATGCCAATATCTATATTTACGATGTCAGAAGGATTGTAACTTGCTCTTTATTTCTTCTGCATACTTTTGTATCTATCTGACTTAATAAAATTACAGAACTGTAAGTGGCCAGGTGACAGCAGAAAGTAAGAGAGTACATATACTGGAAATAGCATAGTCTGTCTATGTAGGCATGGAGAAACATCCAAACAAATGACAGACCAGAGAAGCTGCCATCCCTCCACATCTTTTTGGAAGGTAACTTGAGATTTAGCTGTTTTGCTGAAGATGGTTCCAAGCCTTTACAGCTGGATACTGAATTGCCCTTGAAGGGAAAAGTAGTCCTCTTGCATCATCTTATAGAATCCCACAGTTTGGCTTATAGGCAAAACTATGCAAATATTTCAAACAGAACTCTACTATTTGGTAGCAAATGTTACTTTATCCTGCAGCAAGTTCTAGTATTTGCTGGTCTTTGTTTTCAGATGATTGTCTTATGATTTATAACCTCAGGGGTTTGAAACAGTCATATTTCATGCAGCTTTAGATTTCTGCGCTTGAACTATTTTGGTTTTTAGACAATAAAGAATAATGCACCAAATCATCAATAACAGCAAGTCTCTGAAAGGGAAAAAAAAGACAAGAGGCAGATGGCACAAACATTGAAAGTAGGATGGTTATGGCCAGATTTTTCTAAAAAAATTATTTGCAGAAGGATTTCTGTTTTTTGATTGTTATTGTTGTTGTTGTTATTTTTTAAATAAAGCTGCCTCTATTTCTAAGCTTCTTGTCCACCATTTTGTGCAAAAGTGGGATTATAAGTCCCATTAAATATCTTTAGTATATAGATTCACTAAGAAAAGTGTAGGGTAAATGCTGCTTACACCATAAAGAATTTTGTTATCTTTTCAGTATTCTGCACGTATAATTTCATTTGAGTTGCTCTCATTGGTCTTTGTCTAGCATTAGTCCCCCATACAGATTTTGGCAGGTTGAAGCATTTGTTTATAAATCCAGGACTGTGAGATGTGCACTGCGATCAAGCAGGCCAAGCGGGTGAAGTCCCTGTGGTGGTATGGGGGGCGGTGGTCCAAATACAAGTATGGAGAGGCCTGGCAGATCGACTACATCACCCTGCCTCAAACCTGCCAAGGCAAGCGCTACGTGCTCATTTTGAATTTGGCAAGGATCCCATCTCTGAAATTTCTGGAACTGACACGTAGCTAACCTGGGAAAAAAACCCTTAAGTTTAAATTCTAACGAAGAATAACAGAACCTTGATGCAACAAAAAGTCTGAACTAATATTTCCTTTTAGTTCCTAGAATGTAAGCAAGGTTAATAGTACTTTAAAATTGTTTTAGAATTGTAATGTGTATCTTGTGAATAAAACTTTCATTTAAAGTTAAACACATGAAACCTCTACTTCCTTAAAATAAAGGTGAACTGTAAGTAACGAAATACAGGTCATCAAAAAGGAATACTGTTGTGTTCTTTTTGTTTTGAAGAGTTGGTCTTTAAAATAAACCACCTGTTCTTGGTCCCTTCACAAATTACACTTCAGGGCAGCCTCTCACAACATCTCATCTACCCTGAACAAGCTGCTTTCCATAAATTCAAGGTCATAATTTTTCTGCATGTCCTTCTTGTTCCTCTTGGTCAATGCAGCCAAGCCTTCTGTCAGCATTCATGACCCCCAGCTGGCTCTACCTTGTTTATGAATCCAGGTCCAGGGTTGTTACAATTACCCAAGAAGAACTAGGACCCACAGAGAAGCTGTTTCAGTATATTTGTGAAGGTTTTGTTCAATTCATCTTATTACAATCAAATAATAAAATAAAAAACATGCAAAGATGCTATAAATATTCCTTTGTATCATTCCATGATGAAGTATTACTAAGAAAGTCATTGTTACCAGTGAAAATATAGCCTGAAAATATAGTAATTTAAATTGGACAGATGGTAAAATGTGTGTGTGTGTATACATATATATAGCCAAATGAGTAAGCAGTATTTTGTGGAAGGACTGAATCATACTCAGCAGTGATCTGAAAAATGCTGAATGACTTGATGACTTCTGTGGAACTGCAAATTGGCTCTGAAATAGCCTCTAGGATGTCAAAGGGATGCCTGTAGCAAGCAATTTCCAATTCAAAGGTGTTACAGGCCAAGAAAAGGATCACTAACTTGAAGTTACTATGCTACAATTCAGAACCTATTCTGCATTCAAGTTTGTTTCTAGTGCTGCACCTTTGCATGTGAAGAGACCTCTAGGAAAGATTTTGCTGAAAAAAAGTATCAGAAGTCCACACATGTAATACATAAGGAAAGTTTATTTTCCTGTTTAAAAGGATAAATCATCACTCTTGCAGACAACTTTCCAGCAAAGAAACTCATTGCTGTATACGTTCTTGTTCTTGCACTGCTGGTGAACTACTCCCAGTACCTGTAGAGAATATTTTCCTTAACTTCAGGAGCTTGTAAAAACCTAGAGAGCAAGAACATTGATGGATGAAGGTCTTTTGAAGGCTTGACATTCAGTTGTGAGAAGCAGTGGAGAATGCAAGCAGACTGCTGCAAGGAAGGACATGGGAAGAACTTTCTAGCCACAGTGCCAAGAGTTGTTTCAGTCAGAAAGTTCATTCCAGAATCCTAATCAGGGGTGAAAGCGGAAAATCACTCAAATGAGACCTTGTCGATTTTACTTGATACATCTTTCTCGTCAAAAGATGTGAAAGTAATCTTTCCTAAGTTAATTTCTTCTGCTTTCTTTGACTAATGTTATACAGAGGTGCAGTTTTAGAGCAAAATGGTGGTCATAATCAGAGAGAGTTAAAATTGCATAACTGCTTTTATTCTAATGCTAATTAGAATGCAGTGCTAATTCAGACAACTGTGACCTTGTTAAATTTTCATCTTTGGAAGCAAAATGTTTCCAGGAAGATTAAGGGAATTGCTTTTTGCTTAGCTCTTATTTGGAGCATAAAATAGGGTAAAGGTGACATTTGTAACCGGAATGTTTCCCAAGAACTTGCTTGCTCTTGTGACAAACTTTATCCTGTTGTGTCAGCCAATGTAACGTGCACTATACCTTTATATGTGGGAATTAACCAGTTTCAGAGAGATAGTGTGGTGTGAGGAACACTTACATGAGTTCTGCCCAAAGGGAATGCTTAAATATATTTTTGAATAGAAAGTGGTGGTCTTGCCTGGAAGCAAAGGAAGTACAGGAGAATAGAGTTAATATCAGAAACTGAATTTTTCAGACACTGTCATAGAATGTTAGAATGCTAGAATCATAGAATAGTTTGGGTCAGAAGGGACCTTTAAAGGTCAGATAGTCTAGCTTCCCCTGCAATGAGCAAGGATGTTTTCAACTAGATATAGTCTCAGAGCCTTGTCCAATTAGACCTTGATTATTTCCAAGAATGGGAATCTGCCACCTCTTTGGGCAGCCTCTTCCAGTGTTTTACCACACAGATAAAAAAGAATTTCTTCCTTATATCTAGGCTGAATCCTCTGATCTGATACCTTAAAATCACTACCCTTTGTTCTATTGCTACAGACACTACTGAAAAGTGTTACAGGCCTCCTTTGGGTACTGGAAAATTGCTGTAAGATCTTCCCAGAGAATTGTCTTCTCCAGCTAACAATCCCAGCTCTCAGTCCCCAAATCATCTTTATGGTTTCCTCTGGACTCACTCCAAGAGGTTCATGTCCTTCTTATATTGAGGGCACCAGAGGTGGTTGCAGCACTCCAGGCGAGGTCTCACCAGAGTGGAGCAGAGGAGGAAAGTCATCTCCTCATGACACATTTTTGAATGCAGGCCAGGACACATTTGGCTATCTGGGCTGTGAGTGCACATGGCTGGGTCATGTCCAGCCTCTCATCCCCCAGTACCCCCAAGTCCTTCTGGGCAGGGCTGCTCTCCATCTGTTCATCCCCCAGCCTGTGTTGATACCAGGGGTTGCCCTGACCCAGGTGCAGCACCTTGCTCTCTTGGTCTTGTAAAACCTCATGAGGTTCCCATGAACCTAAGTCCCAAGCTTTTCCAGGTCCCTCTGGATGGCATCCCACCCCTTAGACATATCAACCATACCAGGTTGGTATCTTCTGCAAGATTCCTGAGTGTGCTCTTGATCCTAATGACTAGCTCATCAATCAAGATATTAAAGACTCCAGGTCCCTATGTGGACCCCTGAGAGACTCACTGATCTCCATCTGGGCTTTCAGCCATTGACCATTACCCTCCTTTCAACTTCATCGCCATTTGCACCTCTAAGAAATTCTGTGGGGCTAAAAGTATAAATCAGATATTGGTTATCATTTACAACATTTCTGTATTCTCCTACTCAAATACTGTATGTCAACAAAAGAGAAAGAGTTTGGATTTAACTTACTGGGAACAAAAAAATCCCTCAAAAAACAAGAACAAAAAAGGATTGTTTGCATAGCATGCTTTAAGGCAGACTGCGGGGAATAAAATATCAGGAGCTAAAAAGAAGGGTGGTTGCCTTGTAGGAAAGGAAAATATAAAAACTATTTTGATCTTGGCAGGAACATAATTCTTATGGATATCGACCAATTCCACATGATTGCTGCTGACATGCTAAGTTACTCCATTTCAGATCAGGGACTGACAAAACTTCCTTGTTTTTTTTGATTTCCACATGTTAAGCAGTTGCAGAATTTTTGATCATTTCTTAACAAGATATAAGCTGAAAATAATGCTCTTATTTAATGTCTTTTTGAAAGCCATGTTCAATAGTTGTAAAATGTATAGTAAACAGGAGATAATTGTTATTCTTTAGAGAATGGGGCTCCTAAGTAATGAGCTTGGGAGCTTGTAACCACCTTGACAAGTCATCCTTATCCATGTTAATTATTAGGGGGAATGCTGTGCACATACAGATTAGAAACTTCAGCCCTAATACTAAGAAGAAAGCATCAGCTTAAGAAATAATTCTCTATCTTTGTGTATATATGTGGAGTCCTAAGTGATCTAAGAGCAAGATCTTCATAATTATTAATCTTTGATCCAGGTGGAAACATAAGATAGAATTATGATTTCAAGAACAGACTTAACCAAAGAACACATATGCACATAGAATAATGGAAAACTTTAAAATGCTTTTTTCTAAAAAAAAAAAGCTTCCTAAAAGCACTTTTTCTTTTTCCTGAAAGCTGGAGATTACCTTTATCTGTGTACTTGCTTCCTCTGTAAATTTCAAAGAGCAGAAAGAAAAGATGGTTCTTTGCTTTGGCCACTTATCTCGTGAAGAGTACTGCAGCACAGGGAAATGAATTCAAAACTGTTTTCATCTTAAATAATGTTCTCTAGTAGGCTGGTTTTCTTTGGATATCTTCTCAAAGAACACACTTCGAGAGATCCTGTCTTCAGGACAGAAGTTCAAGAGTGACCAAGAAACCTCCGCAGGTTGGGCTGCCACAGCTTTCTATCAACCAACAAGATAACCAGTGAAATCCAAAGATCAGAGACAGTGGTGAGAACTAGTGAGGAAGTTTTGCTGTATGTCAAGGAGAAAAATGGATGAAATAATCAACACAAATCAGATCTCTGAAGACTGATGATATGCTCTGGAGTCAGACAAGTATCTTTTTGCAGCCCATCATGTGTTCCCAACCCTAGGCCTCAACCATGGGCTTTTCACACAAGTGCAGCCCTCCTTGCCCCAGAACATTCAGTGACTTGGACTGCATGTAGGTATTTATATAGATATATACATTCTGGACAGAGACACATGTACTCATGTTTATCACTTGTTTTAATGGAAAAACAACACTTAACTAAGTGGGCCTAAAAGCAAATCTTTAAATGTAGGTTTCAAAGTTCAAACCTAAAATTAGGGCGAATTGGGCTGTTAGATTTGCTTTCCTTTTTTTCGTAACATTTCAAAGATGAAATCCTGTTAAAGGAAAGACACCATCTTCTTGCTGTTAAGTAACTGTAGATTCAAACACTGGAAAATTCCTGGTGTATTGAGAAATGGGATCTTGTTTAGTATCCTCAAAACAGCAGTAAATACTCAACAGCTTTCAGGTTGCCATCTCACTAAACAAGCTTGCTGTCGATTTCTGTGTGACTTAAATGGTAAACTACAGCAGTAGAATGCTTTACAAACACTTGATCACAGCTTGCATCAGAAAAGTGAGTGGTGATGCTGCCATAGTCAAAGAAAGAAGTGGTTTCTGTTCTTCTTGCCACAAAAGGGCAGTGTTGAGGTAGGAAGCTTCCAAACACTGTGATGTGTCTGTGTCGGTGTTAGGTTGACCTGTGAGACAGAAAATTTGTGGGAGGACTTAGGATAGATAAACCTTTAGTCACTTCTATTCCTGCTTCCCTGGAAAGTTGGTGGCAGTCCTTTCACTCACTGATAAAGTCTGTGATCCTGGAGTGTAATGGCACTGCAGCCTCCCAGGCTTGGAAAGGAAGGTGTTTTTTGGAGTACTGCCTGCTTTCTTGCCTACTTCCTGTACAAAACTGGTGGACCCTCCTGACCTAATACCATGTTTGGCTCTCCCACTTGGCTGTGGAGAGGAAGGAGCACTGACTTGGTGCTCCAGCCAACCTGTTGTGTGGAGCTAGAGGTGCAAAGTGTGCTCCTCTGGCTTATCTCATAGTAAATGCTGGACAACTGAAGAGACTTCTGTCCTCCTGAACTCCTCTCTGACTCTCACTTAACTGTTGAGCTCTGCTGCTCTGCTTCTGTCAGAACAAGCACTGAGGCAAGATCAACAGTAAGGATGCAGCCATGAGGGTTTTAGTACAGTGCTTGTTCCTGTCTAATGTTGTTTGGCTAATTAAATAAATCCTCTGGGTGGCATGAAGGAACTGTGGCCTGGCTATAGCTGCAGAACATATCTCTGCTTGGAGATTGACAGATGCCTCCTTGGTATGACAGAAATGGCTTACAGACTGCTGATTGTCCTCCCTGGAAACAGTGTGGGAAACATTGTTGTAGTTCACAAGTCAGTAGGCTTTACTGTAATTCTTTTTTCTCTTATGCCTGCACAACTCCAGCTGGTATCTGAGAGCTCTACATACTAACTCTTGGTCCCTAGTGTCAGTCTATGAAGCTAGAGATATTTTTACTTATTTTTCATTAAAAAGAATGGTTGCAGTGCTTTAAGACCTTTTTTTTTGTATGCTGTTATTTCTAGGTTTGTGAGTGATAGCTACATGGAAAAAATCACTGATTTTTTTCCCATGCTTAAAGCAAAAAATGACAGAGGTAGACTAGTTCCATCTTTGTATTTTTCAGTCTGTTTCTTTACATGGGTAGAATTGACTTATGCTTAGAAGACTGGGGTAAGAATCAGAGTTTAGATATCAAATTCAGCCTCATATTTCACATATAATCTTAAACAAGTTGCACAGTAAATTGAAGAAGCAGCAGATGTAGAAGAGTTGAACTTTGAAGTATCTTGTTCCTATCGTGAAGGTCTGGAGTGAAGTGCTAAAACTCTCTGTAGAATAATGCCAAGTATATTAGGCACCTTCTAACAGATTTTGAAATAACATGTAAAGCAAATCCAGTGCTGTTGGCACTTCTCTGCTTGGAGACAGCCAATAGGAAAAGTATGGAGGAAGGGAGTTTTATGGATCTTTGTCTATTCTACATCAAGAACCTGAAATCCTTTCCATGTGCAATCTTTCTTTCAAAAACCCACAGGTCTGAAAAGAGGGGATATATTCTTTTCTGTAATGTAATAGCCTTGTATTACAGAGCACAGGAAATAAGTTGTTTTCCAGATGTGGGATTTAAAGCCTCTCTAGAGAGAGTACCATAGCCCCACATCACTTGCTAAAGATATGCAACTCTGTTTAAAGTGCGAAAGTGGGACATTTTGTGAAAGGGGGAAGCTGGCTTTCAGCAAAAGATGAAATTTATGTGTTTGTATCCTGTCACTATTTTGCAATCAATTTTATTTGCCTTTAAATGCTGTGCTACTAACTATTAAAAATCGAGCAGCATCAACGCTTTCCTTTGCTACCCTTTCACTGAACTGTTTCTAAACGTGGCTGGTAAGGGATTTGCCCATGACATGCCAAGGGTTCAGCAAATACAGATCTGAGCAGAACATCTCAGTTATGAATAAGGATGATTCTTGAGTGTGAAATAAATTCAGAACTGTTCTCACCTGTGAGACATGCTTCTAGGCAGTCTTATGGATTGGATACATACACTGTGGAAATTTCAAAGTTGAAAACTAAGACAGTGTTCGACTTGCATAGGAAAAGTATGCAGCTGAGAAAAACTTTTAGGATTACCTTGCATCTAGGTGTTTAGTTGCTGCCAAAATTGTTCTTTCAAATTCTCAGCTATCTGATAGATACTGTCCTTTAGATTATGAATAACAAAACCCCACAGAACATGAATATGTTTACATCTATAATTAAAAAAATATTTTTTTAAAACTTGTACTTCACATGCATACGTATTTATCACAAGGTTAGAATTGGCAAAAAAATTTGTGTTCAAGATCAGTACTTGGCTTTAGACAATGATTTATTTATTGTAGTGACAGTAGCAACAATATAACCTCACTGGATAAGGATATCATCATGTTAATGTCACCATCATCATCGTCAGTAATAACAAGAAATGTTACTGCATTAGCTGAACCTTAAATATTGTCTACATTTTACTTGCATTAAAATAGCTAATAAAATTCAAAATCCCTGATTTTATTACAGAATGCCTTGCTAGTTGTCCCGGTTTGAGACAATA